>JAEIHY010005688.1:0-16123 GCA_018904565.1 Drosophila tsacasi
TTTGTTAAATAGAGAAATTAAAATTAAAGTGATAAAAGCCACTTTGGAATTATAAGGTTTTCTGGTAGAGGCCAAGACACTTAAAAAAAGATAAGAGTATGTTAAAATATATTACATGTATATACATATGTACATTTAATCAGTTGGGAATTATAGGAGCTACTTTCAAATGGAGAACTAGTTGGGAATATTAATGCTTTCTTTTTGCCGCTTTTTAATAAACTTCCTTAGAGAACCAAATTCGAATAGTAAGGCTTTTTTAATTTCCGATCTAGCATATCATTTGTTCAGAATGATATTCCATAAATTAACGAATTTAATTTAAATTAATTTGTTTCGAGTGCATAGCACCACCAGCTCATGCTGACCACATCTGTATGCGCATTTGTTTAGATGAGAGAGACTTTGTATGTGTGTGTGTCAGTTAGACAAACAGACAGTTGGACTGACACTTGGACAGATGTTGGGATACGTTCAGAGTCTGGAAGTTGGGCTCCAGCAACGGCCTGACAGCTGGACCCCAGGAACCCGCCATTGCTCCTCCAACCAGCCAACCACCAGTCATACAGTCATCCCACTGCCCCCGGAAAACCCTTGCCCAGATATTAATAGACGAAATTTGAGTATTGCTTCCGTCATGAATAAAATTTGTGCATCCCGAGGGGCCGGAGGAGCTGCATTGCATTGCACATCGAGGACGATGTAGTAAGGCTCCCCCGAAAAACTTTTGACAATCCCTCCCCGGGCTCCGTTGCGAAAAACTTCTCATCCAGAGTTTTGGCCACTCGCATTGTCCTTCCCAAAGGCAGTGTGAGAGTGGTCTCCTCTATGGCCGAAAAACTTTTCAAATTGTCCATTCAACGTCCATTCAGCTGTCCGTTTCTGTGGCTTCTCGTACTCCTCGTTCTCGTTCTCTCTCTTTTTTTACTTTACTTTTCTTTTAATTTTAATGATGCCCTCGGAAAAATGTAAAACGCTTGTGAGAAACAATTTCTGGGATGTGCATTCTATGGTCGCATTGGGAATTCTTTGGTCTTCATGCAGGAAGATGATTGCCCTTCAAGGAATTGGGTTTTTTGTAAGGAAAAATTGTTCTTTAAGTTAGGGAGGAAAATGCGGTAACATTGTTGTCAATAATATTAATAATATGAGGGTTTTCCATTCCCCTTAAAGTCCAATTATCGATTCTACAATTTCTTTTCTCCCTGCAATGTACAAGCAATAGCGAACGAAAGAGTTTATTTTTCGGTGCTCTTCTCAAGAATTCTCCCCCATTTTCAAATATATTCTGGAAACCTATTCATCACAACTTCGAATCTCGCTTTATTTTTGTCACAAAATCGACCGCAAGAACTGCAATACAATCGATATAAAATATATTCGATTCAATCAATCAGAAAAGCAACTTTCGATTGAGCCACAAATCCTTACACCTAATCACCCAAGCAAATAAAGTCAAAAAGGCCAACAAAATTGAAAGAAAAACGCAGCGGAACCAAGTGCAAAAGGGAAACCGCAAAACGAAATGCGGTAACAGGCAAAACTTTGCTGAATCAACTACTAAAAGATTTATGGTATCAAAATAGTGCCACATAAAATATTCACACCTTGGCCCAGGCTGCCAGAATCTAACGACTTTGGAGGGACCGGCATGGGGATGGGGATAACCCAACCAACTGATGCCTTTGGCCCGATAAAGCCATTGTTTATACTCCGCACAGCGTCGGTGAGGATTGCATTTTGGCCATAAGTTGGCAACATTTTTTATACGTTCATCATGCGGTCAGCATAAATTTTTCATCGCCGCTTTTCCTTCGTTCCAATTTTCTTTTTTTTGTTCCCCACAACATGTTGCCAATTTTGATGTCTGACTGCCATAAATCAAACCGCTTAAAGTCGCCAGAAAAAAGACCAAAACCGAATTATGTTGGCCAAAACAAATAGGCCACTTTTATTCCACATCAAAATGGTCATCGAGTGTCTTTGAGTTAGTGTGTCTGTGAGGGGTATTTGCTTGCGTAGGGGAAGAATATTTTAAACAAAACTAGCGCTTAACGCAGACATCTAAAAATTAATCAATTAACGCAGACATCCTGGGGCTCCATCACCGCCAATGGGGGACCTTGCTAGACGTTTTTCCTGCAATGGTGCAAAGGTTTCGGTAAAGATCCTTTATTAATTAAAGTTGGCGATTAAAACTTACCGCAATTGAATGAATTATTCACCTTGCTGAACTTCGTTGAATCGCTCGTGGTTGGCGTGCTGTGGATTAAAATTTGCTGGTAAGGCTTGGGATGAGGACACGCTGAACCTCGCCGAGATCTACTTACTTCAGCCCGTTGCGTAATTCCCGATAGTGCATGCCAGCGGGTTGCAGGTCGTAGTAGGACTTCATCCGATTTCCCTGATTCTGATGCTGCTGGGCTTGATGATGTTGCTGTTGATGGTGCTGTTGATGGTGCTGCTGATGGTGCTGCTGATGCTGATGATGCTGGTTGTACTGCATCTGTTGCGGCTGCTGCTGCATGGGCTGCGAGTACTGCCATATGCCGCCGCTGCTGTTGGATTGGTTTGGATTAGAGTTCCAGCTGCCGGCATGCGAGGCCTGGTGCGAGGGAGCACCGCCTGCCATTCGACCCTGGTGCAACTGCGTGCTAGAAGCCGTATGGTCGTACTGCTGCATGGGCTGCATCTGACCCATCGTGGACATGGGCTGCAGGTCGGGTAAGACGGCATTGATCCCCGGAGCATCGATGGATCCCATTGAATTGCCCATGGGCATCATGGTCATGCTGCTGAGCGGCGCCATCGCTCCGATTGGCAGCTGTGTGGACATTGTGGACATGGGCCCCATACCGCCGTTGCCTCCGCCGGGCATCATGTTCAGCGGCATGCTCTGCATCGGGTACGACGACATCGGGGGCATGCCCGAGGGCATCTGCATCTGCAGGTTCATCTGTGGCGGATTCAGCGGCTGCACAGACATGGGCTGACCCTGACCCAGGCCGGGATTCATGTTCATCTGGGGATACGGGGGCGCGCTCTTGATCTTAAGGAAAGGAAGAGATTTAGTTAGTTGTCTTTGGAAGTTACCTTCTACAACGATTGGTACCTTTTGATCGGCATACATGCCGTAGTCATTTTCGTAGGGCACGGAGAAAAAATTCATTTTTACGAAAAAACTCTTAATATACCGAAAGATAAAAATGGAGAAAAAGTTTTCAAACACCAAATTTTGTTTACTAAAAATTTTTCACCGAATTTTTTTTTTTTTTAGAAGAGCTCTGTACTTTACGAGGAACAAACTACGAATGAGAAATATGAAAAGGCCAGATCCCAAAGTTTACAGTCGAGTGACATATCTGAGGCAGAGCCTACTTTGATCTTTAATTTTTGTGTTTTTAGAATTCAGAGCTGTGATTCTTACTGCAATCGCTAAACTTAAGCTTAATAACGAGATCGTATGAAAAGGAGAGATGGATCGCAAGAGAGCGAAGAAATTATGTGAGTCTTCCTGAAACTTAAGTCAATTCGGTGTCTTATTTAGAGTGGAACAATTATTTAAATATGAAGGAATCTTTTCCATCTCCATCTCTGTTCTCCGTACATCTTGTACATGTTATTTATAGTAAGTAGCTCTTGAGAATAGGGATTATTTTAGCAGCTCAAACTAGTTGCTTTGCGTCCCCTGGGCATATCGTGATCAACTAGCTATGTGGCCACCACGCCCTCAGCTAAAGCCACCAAGGATGTGTCCAGGACAATTAATTTTCTCCCCGGCTTGTCAGCTTATTGTTTATCTACATAAATACGGGAGAGGACACAACGAAGAGAAACGGCTGCCCGTGAGCTGGCGTGTCATTTATTCTGTCTGTGCCTGCTCTGCTCCTTCCTTGCCTGGCCATGACTTTCGATATCCTTCTGGCCGGGCCGTGGTGGTGCAGTTGCCACACCATTTATGCCATTAAGTCATTAGCTTTGTTTAACAAATAACAAACTGTCAATGAGTTGATTAACGATGTTTTTCGCATGAACTGCAATTAGCCGATGCCGTTGCCGTGAACGCTCGCTGCCCGCCATCCGAGTTGTTCCCTCTGACAAATGGGTGTGATTTCGCTCCCAGCGGTGTTCCATTTGGACGGTGCACAGGATGGCCTGGCCGGATGGCTTGCTGGATAGATGGGCGGTGGGTGACAAGCACTCGTTATTGATGCGCCCCCAAGTTGCCGTCACTTGGCGGCAATAATTGTGTATTGTACTCCAAGTCAACGGCAATAGACATAGTCATGGAGCAGCAGTCAAACTCATCACAGTCACACTCATCCTGGGCTGTAGTGATGGCCAGCTGGGCTATTTTGTAGCCAAGAATTATAGTTATAGATATTTTTTAAGGCTAGAAATAAGTGGGTTTTATTGTTTCCTAATACCTGATTAATATAAATGAATAACTATTTATTATTAAAATAATTACTGAAGCTTTGGATGTTCCTTTTTGATATATGATCTTTACCTAATAATAAAAGCAGGCAATTACATCCCGTTGACAAGTGTCATGTCAGCCATTAGCATTGGCATCTCCTCTCGGAAGCTACACGTCCTTAGCTCCCATTTACTATCCCTTTTCTGCCTGTTCCTGCCGTCGACGTGACGCGCTCCATCACTCATTCACCCATTTGCTCGCCTGCCAACACGCTCCCCAGTTACCCACTTAGTCAGTGCCCACTCCACTTGGCCACTCCAGCTCAACGCGGAGGACTGCTGGCGCCCCGGCTCATTGCGAAGCCATGCACTTGTATCTACCTCTCCAGGAGCGGAGTGAGAAGGCGTTGAAGGGGACTTTTTATAAAGGTATTAGGTCTTTAAGGATTGCTTTTAAAACCAGAAATCAAAACCTATAAACTATATGTTTTCTAAAAATGGTAAATTATTTTTTCCCTATTTTCCTTAATCGTAAATTTTTATAATGCTTTAATAACTAACCTTAATCCACCTGAATCCGCTCCTGTTGCTCCTATATTTACACTGTAATTATTATGCAAAATGCAATTGACTCCATTATTTACGATATTGTTAAAGTTCGTGAGCAGAGTGCTAAATGGGGTGAACTCTCAATATATTTGCATGGCTAATATTCTATGTATATATATTAATGTATAAATTTCTATATGTGTTTTTGTAATCCGCCAACTCACACAATATATATATAAATGGGTTTGTGTGCGTGTGGTCGCTAATTGCCTTTGCCAGAAAGTTAATTACGGCAAAATTTGAAATTTTCAAAATTGGACTTGTCAAAAACATTTTGACATTTCCCCTCAGACATCCCCGACACCCGGACACCCGCCAGTGGCAGGAAATTAGTTTTACAAACTTTTGGGTTTTGTGCATTTTGCACTGACTTCCAAACCAAAAAGTTGGCATTCATTGTTGGGCTTCGACACAACGCTCATTATGCGGCATAATAATGATGACTATTAGCCCTCGAAAATATCAAACAAATACTATATATAAATAAATGAGGAAATGCCAAATGCCAAATGCCGAATGCCATTCATCAAATGAAAATGATAGAGTGTCGAGTGTCCATTTGCATTACTTGCAAACATTTTGCCAATTGCAAGGCCTAATTAAGTGCCATGGATGCGTGTTAATGAGCGAGTGTTCCGTGTCGAGTGTCGCTAAAAAATTATATTAAAACTGCAAGCAAAAATAATTGTGAAATTAGCTGAAGAGGAAATGTCATCATTTTGTGAAATTTGATTTGATTTTTCGACGGTGTCCATGTTGAGTGGGAAATTAAAATGTTTATGTTTTGTGGTTTGTGTTGCTGAAAAGTAAATAGAATCATTATTAGAGTGTGGTAATGTGTGTAACTCCTTGTATTTTCTCTATGCATCTTATTTTACAAAGTCTTTGCCTCACCTTTATTCATCATTTAAGTCAGTGGAGTTTCTAATAGTAAAAAAAGGGGAGACAAGCTCCTTGGCTCATTATAGCGAAGGTACAAGAAAATGCACTGCTCGGGATAAACTTTCCAAGCCGGATTCCTCCTCATCACTCATTAGACATGCACGGCGGGGCCAAAAGTCTTTGATTTAACACCTAAGAGTGAAGCCAGGAGCCCGAGATGGGTGAGAGCAACAAAGGCCTCATTAATTAGGAATGTTAAGATGATGAAAACTAATCTGCTAAAAGCACACTCTCGCTACATTCCCATCTGCATCCTTTTGGGGGACTCATTTGTCTGCCAGGATCAACGGAAGGAAGGAGCGAGGCTACGGGGGTGTGGCTTCCGAGGCGTCATTGTTTGGCACCGATTCACATGCGCTTAATGCACTTGGAAGCCATGGCTTCACCTTCGACAATGTTGCTGGATAAGCGCACAGACGCTGGCAAAACACTGGCAACAAGGCAACAAACTAACCCAGCACAAGGAGCCAGGACCCTGCGAAAGCAAAGGATACGAACGGCCATGAGGACGTCAAGCTGAAATCTGTGCAAATCACAAAATTGGAAAAATCGAGGAGCAGCACCTAGGGCGGAGGAGCAGGAGAAGGAGCACGGCTGCAGAGCCAGCTAAATGGCAAGCGAAGTAGAAGCCGGAATCAGAATCGAGTCCTCCATTAGAGTTGGCCATAAAATAAGCAACTTGTATCGGTATCGGCTGCACCACCGCCACTGGCCTCAAATCGGTTTCCTCAGTTTTTGCACAAGGAGAAAATGTGGGGTTTTTTTTTTATTGGGAAGATGTGAAATGTCTATTTTAAGGAATTTTATACTCATTTTATTTAACATTTTAAAGTTGTATCAATTTTTAAAGAAATCTTCATTATCAAAACTATTTTAACTATAAATAGAAACAAGTGTGATATTATTTCCATATTTTATATATAAGCTTGTACCTTTCTTTCTAAAAAATTACCCTTTCCCTTGTAGGGGTAACCATTCCTTATTTTCTCAGTGCACTCGTAAGCTCATGATGCCCCAATGCATGACGCTTGGCTGAGTGCAAATTCAATTAACTTGTTACAACACAAGCTCAGGATCAGCTTTGGCATCAGCATCTGCCCAGACTGGATTGGGATTTGTATCTACTGCTGCTGCTGCTGCTTCTGCTGCTGCTGCTGCTGCGCCTGTGCCCAGATACTCAACTGTACTTTTACTGCACTTTGGTCCACGGTCGCCACATCCCTCGACGAACTTTTGTTGATTCTATTTCGAATTTTAATTCCAATCAAATTGCTTCTTGCGGTGCGCGCTCAAACAAACATTTATTTGATTTTCGGGCCCCCTAACGGAAAATGCATTTTTCCTCATTCAATTAATAAAAGATTTCCTTCGATTCCGATACCGTTGGCAAACATGCATAACCAATTGACATTTACATTGGCCCAGAAACACGACGACGACAAATAGAAATTTCCATCATGAATTTCTTAACAGTTTTCTTGAATGGAAATTAATAATCAAATGTCAATTACTCAATGGATTAGCAGAGACCGGAGGAGTCGAGTAAATAGATGCTGGGAAAACACGGATCTCAGCCAAGAACATGTTTGCTTTTGTGACAGGAAAAGCTGGGAAAGCCTAGACAGTGCTTCGAATGGGGATTAAGGCGTTGATAGCTTTGAATATTTTAAAAAACTGAAAAGAAAACAAGTAAATGCACTCAATATGCAAGAGTTATACTTATGTGTTTTATTTTTGTGAAATCGATTCATTTTTTGCCTTAAATTACATTTTCTGACAAGAGAGGCCGCCGGGTTAAAAAATATTCGTCTTTTTCCCACCTTTCCCCAAAAGAACCTTAACAATATATATATTTCGCCTTCGTGGTTCATAATTTATGGCCTGTCCCAATGCCCGCTTCCATTATGAATTCATTAGCACCTGAGGGCTACGCAAAACTGCCGAAAAAAAGGGGAATTTTAACACAGAAGTCAGTTGACGTTTCCACCAACACAAAAAAGGCACAGAAAGTAGAGAAAGCGCAGAAAAAAGGTCTCAAAAGCACAAAGAGCACAAAGTTCAGCAGGGTGTTTCAGCCAATGTCAATAGGTTGAAAATAAAGGCCAGAAAACGCCAGGGGAAAGTAAGTGAGAAAAAATAGAACAAAGTCCGCTGAACTTGCGACTCCTTAAGGCGGCCTTAAGCCCTGTTTGATCCTGGGAATTTCCATCAAATAAACACTTATTTGCATATCAGGAGTCACTCCAACAGAGTGGCTCGGAATGTCCGAAACTGAGACTGATTTGCTGCACAAATGATGCGATCCGTGTGGAACGTGCTCCGCCGTTTTCAATGGTCGCCACTTTGGCTGAAACCGATGCACGTTCTCCTCCTGACTCTGGCAGCAGTCCCAACTGGCTGGATGCATTCGCAATTAGATGGGAAAGCTGGGAAAGTGCGGTCTCTTCAAGGATTTCCCGAGATTTTGCGGCGCTAAACAGCTAAATGGCCGTGACAGCTGCAATCGATGTGAGCCTGAGCTTGGACCTGGTCCAAACCAAACCAAAGCATACCAAGCCGACAATTTCTTTTTTCTGCGACATTTTATGACGTCTGCCTCGAACTCTCTTTCTCGTATTCCTGTCCGCATCCTTGGCCCGTCCGGTCGGTCGGTGTCACCTTTAAGGCGTTGCCAGCAAATCAACGTCACGTCCGCCGATCCAAGACGTCCATAAAAAATGTCTCCGTGTCTGGTTCGCTTTTCCATTCTCAATTCTCCATTTCTGTGTCCGCACGAGTTGAGGAATAGTTTTGCTGACTGCTGCAGAAGTAGCCATCCCGGGTTACCCTTTTCCCCCCTCCATGTGTGTATTTTCAGGTTCGGCTACGTGCCTTGATCCTGCTCTTACAGCAGTTCACCGAAGAGCTGCAGGCAAGGTCACCGGGGGTCACTAAATTGGGGGGTGGTGTGGGCTGCTGTGTGGTGTTGTGAGTCAGTTTATTTGTCGCAGTTGACAAATTGATATGAATTGGTTGAGAAATCTGTTGCAGAGGCAAGCGATTCTGGGCCAATAATCTAAATGTCAAGTGTATATCGATATAATCGATCTAAATAATCGATGAATTTAAGATTCGGGGATTTAAAAACTTCAGGAAATGCTCTAAAACAATAAATATTGTGGTAAATAAAATTGATTGAAGAACTTGTGTCATAAGAAATTTCAATTGAGTTAAATTCTTCAAGATATGTTATCGAAAAAATTTTAATTATCGATGAATTCAGAAATTTGGGTATTTGACCCTAAATGTATTTTACAGTAGGTCACACTCCACAGTAGCTTTTCTACTTTTTTTATAATAGACTCTCCGCAACCTTTCAGACTTAATTACTTTTTCCATTCTGGTGAATGAAGCCTTGCCTTTCAACACTTGAAATGTCAAAAGTTCACTGCATTTCCGGCTGAACTTTAAGCTGGTAAAATGTTTTATATCCCCCTTTTTGGTAGTTGTATCGATTATCGGCGGAGAGAAGACAAATCGTCGGTACATTCAATAAGTCAGAGTTCGACATTTGTCGTGTATTCGAAGCCGGTACTTCCCCTGGTCGTTGCATCTTTAAGTCCACGTGTCCATCCAGTGCTCTGTGCATCCACCACGCACATACCAGGCACCTTTGATTTTGGTGTGTAGGCCCCCATTTCCAGCCCCGTTTGCCGGTGCTGAGTGTTCGTTGGTTTGTTTCACTTCAATCAGTTGTCGGTTGACTGCTTTCGTTAAGTGCCATCTTTGCATGTGTCCATTGGGTCCGGTGGTTCGGGCCCGAGTCCCTTTTAGCCCCCTTAACCCCCATAGTTGCTCGTCCGACACGCAATGCAGAACCTCTCCTCGCATCCCTACGGCCACATTGCAAATTATTTGGGTCTGTCACAGCCGTGATTTGGACTTTTGATTACTTGATTACGTTTGCAATGCGTTTCCTCTCTGTCTGTCTCTGGCACTGGTCGTTGGACACTTGCTGAATCTTTCTGTTGGCCATCTGGTGCCAGCCCCCATTCCCTGGTGCACGAGCGGAAAAATATGGCTAATAGTTTGGTATTTTATCATATGAAATTGTGATTGAGCTTGAGCTTAAATTGTACGATGATTTTTAGTAATTAATCGATGAAATTTCGATATTTTAATCGATAATATTGATGATTTATCTTTAGTAATTTAATAAATATTTCTAGAAGCTATCATCTAAGTGCGATTGTCCTAATAACATATTTATTGCTCGTTTTACATATATTTTCATGCATTCTCTTCATTTTGCTTTTTTTATTTTAAATCTCCATACCTTAAATTGTTGACCCCTATTTTTTTCTGAGTGCACAAAACCACCGACAAACGCCATCATCGGATGCGGGCTGCCTGGCTCTCGCTCGTCAATGATTTAAATGGAGGTCAAGTGGAGTTCTCTTGATTGACGCAGCACATTGAACGTTTCTCACTGGCATGGCACATCCTCATCCTCCGCCCAACCTCGTCCGCGCCCTCCGTCTCCCTCTCCTCCCTCTGTCCTGTCGAGTCAATCTTTTAGCCAAAATGTAATTTGCACATTGATTACATGAAGAGAAAATGAGTTACGCTGCAATTTAGTGCCGCAAATGAAGTGAAACCGATCGGCAATTTGTTGATAGTTTTGTCCCCAGCTGCGTCACAGATTACAATTGTGGTGGGTTGGGTTGCAGCCTGGAACGTGGAGCTTTTGAACTTGGTCTGAGATGATTGGTTACTCCAAGGAGCCATCATGCGCTGTCTCCCTGTGTTGAAGACAAGTATATTTCGTTGGTCTTGTTTGGAAGATGAGCTGAGGTCTCTGAGATTCATTAGGACTTAACAGGGCGGCAGCTTGTATGTTTGGGAGTTAGTTTGATAATATAAACATGGAATGTATTTTGTACTCATGATAGTAAGTATTTATATATATTTTATTGATAATTACTAAATGGTTATACCTATATTATATTAAATAGTTGGGAATTTATTAATGAGATCTATAATTAATTATTGTTAATTATTTTTAGCTACCCAAATTGAAATGAATTCATTTTTGGTTTAGTTATAAAATCTCAAAGTTACCCTTTTTAATACGATTGAAGTGTATCCTATAATAATAATAACACACAACAGTTATCATCATCTAAAATCATTCATTCTTGCTCACATGCGTTACGCATCTTTCAGCTTATACGCTCTTTGATTAATCCCTCAAAGACACCTGCCGGACCTGCGCCAACATTCCCGCCCAAAGTGTAAACTCTTTGCAAAATATTTTGTTGAAAAGATCCCGCCAAGCAGACAGTTTGCTTGGCCAACTTATAATATACAACCAAGCCGGCACGTTGGGCTTTAACCAAACAGAAAAGCCGCTTAATTGCCGGCCATTTGACCGGCGGCCATGTTCACTCCTCTGCCGGCCCATTATCGTGTATAAATCAGTCAACACCCAGTCGCTCAATTTTCAACACTTGACTATTAAAAACTTTGGCGAATTTATTAAAGGAAGAGGGGGGGCTGGAAAAGCTGAAGGAGAGCCGCAGGCGCCAGTGCCTCCACTCGCGGAGTGGAGTTAATTGCTCGCTTCCATGTTGTTTATTCTTGGTATTTTAAAGAAAATAATTCATAAATTAATTTGGACATGAGCGAAAATATGAGCAACAAGAAGAAATACCTGAAATATTTCGCTTCGTTTTATGAAAAATCACCTCATAAATTTGCGCAGCTACGTGAACAGCGGCAATTATGATCGGGATGTTTATTTTTTTCGCTTTACGTGACCAGGTCGAAGAATCAACATCAACCTTTATTTACTCAACAATTTGGCAAGTACAACAACAACAGAAACAACCATTTTGTTAACAACTTATCAAAAATTATGTCAAAATTGCAGCGCCAAAAGTGCTGCTGGCTGTCCGGACTCCATGGGTTAAGGTTAACCCCACCGTTGCCGCTGATTGGCATTCAAGCACTTCATTACAGCAATTGCCCCATTGAAGCCCAGCTCCCAGTGCGAGGAATTGAAATTTCACGCAAGTTGAGCACACAAAAAGGAGCTCCTGGCATCGGGAGTGTGTGTATGGAGTTAAAAAGGGAAACTGGCTGATAGGTAGGGGGGCCACAGAAGGGTTAAAAGGGAAAAAGGGGGAGTGGCAGCAGAAGAAAAGGGAGTGCAACACATGCAAAGCAATTTAAATGTCGGCCATCGCCTGAGCACTCTGCAAAGTCTGCACATTAAGAAATTATTGGATTATTGGTGCTAATAAATAAAATATATTCAAACTCTTGAGAGTTATTTTTCTTTAGAAAAGCTGCCACCAAAAGCATGTAACTTTTTGGAGAACAAAGCTAAATATACTTATTAATACTTAACTACTTGCTAATATTTACACCCAAGGAATGATATTAATTTTCCTTATCAGCAGAAATACTGTGAGTTTAAGAGTATAAAAATCAAATATAAACATTGCCAAATATCTTTAAAGGTTATTTATCTAGTCAGACTTCCGGCCTAAGAAACAGTGCATAAATATTACAATATCTAATATACTACAAATCCATTATTCAGTGCCTATATTTTGTAATATTTGCACCTCATTTTTATGTATTTTATTATTTTTATTATCATCATTTATTTTTGCCCAGTGTACTGAGCCATTGGACATGCTCCCGTTTTTGCATTGTTGACCGCTGAGTGATGCAGGTTCCCTCTTCCGAAACCCTTTTTATTCAGCTTGTTTGGGGCTCCTCGCTCGCGTTTTTCGCGCCGCGCAAGCCGATAATTTATTAAAGGCGATTATTATGGCCTGGTTCGAACGAGTTTGCACTCGTCTGGGAACTGAGAATGAAACTGGGAATGGAAAGGGAAAAGTGTAAGGGAAAAGGAAAAGGGGGGCTGACCTGCGTGTTGTGGTAATTTACTGCCCGCGGGTAGGGGCGGCTGGCCCTAAGAGGGGCTTAAAAGCAGTAGATCCCTATAGCGATCCCTGGCCGTGTTGTACTTTGAGGTATTTACATATGAAATGTGTTAAATTGAGCTCTTTTTTAGCGCAAGTTTGTTTTAGCGAACAAATTGCTACCCTCGCCCTCCTTCCTCCCTGGAATTATAGTTTCAACATTCCGGCAACTCAGACCGGTGGGGCCCTCTCACATAATCGGCCGACGATTTGATTAAAAAATCGCACAATCATCGCATGAAGGACCAGGACCAGACCGGGTTGCGGGCCACAAAGGCACCCCAAGGGTCCCTCAATGACGATGACGTCGTCGTCGGTCGGCGATGCTTGTGGTGCTTGGGCTCCTTCAAACTAATGAAAAATTTGCATATCGCCTCCCAAAAGTGGAAAGTTTGTTTTGTTTGCCGACAGTCAAGGGGGCGTGGCATCGTAAAGTGCATTCAACTGGGCGAAACAATTTTTTTTTAAACAGCACATTTGTGGCGCCGCCCCGCTGTTGGTTTTTGTTTGGCACTTTGTGGTGTAAATTTTAATTGCTTTTATTTGAAATTAGAATTTAAGAGAGACGGGTATATGAATAATAAATGGAATATATCAAAAATTTTACTTGGATATTGGGAGTTAGGTTTTCTGCATGCAATTTTGTTTCAAATATAATAATATTTGTGGAATACTTTAAGACACCCTATAAAAATTCTAATGACACATGACAATATGAACATGACTTAATAATAAAACCAAAACTTTAAAAATATGTTTGAGAAAGGGAAAAAAACAAAATAAACCACTAAACCAAAATATTAAAAATATATGTTTGGGAAATGGAACCACTTATTTGCATCCTTGAAAATATGCAATGTTATAAAAATAAATATATTTAAAGATCTATTGAAATAACTTCAAATGGTAAATTCAAATGGTTGTAGTTTCTCCTGGAAATAATATTTATTTTATAAATTTCAAACCTATTTTATTTACAAATCTCTTATCGAAATCAACCTAAAACCCTCAAATAACTATCCATAATTCGCTTAAGCCCTAAAACTAACCGAAATGCGTTAATGGATGGACAATAGATGTTGCCAAACTTTTTCTGTCAACCCCATTAGAACGACTTAAGTAAGACACTCAAATCAGAATTGACAGCGCAATCAAATCTACGATCCTTTACCAGTTCCTGCTCCCAGTTGATTTGGCCAATGGTCCGGGGGATTCCCTTGCTCCCTTTTGGTCACGGAGCCTACTTTTTATGGGCCGCAAAACTTTACGCAAAGCTTCCGTTCGGCCTTTCCTTGGGGTCTCCCCAAGGAAATGTCCAATTTGACAGCCGAGACGCCCAAATTGAAGACATGTGCTGAATTTTATGGCTTTTAAATAAGAAACCATAAAAGACAACAAAACAAAGGGACGGGGCATTTGGACTCGGAAAAGGAGCAAAAAGGAGTCAACAAACCGGAAATTGTCAAAGGAATCAAACTAAACTGAAAGCGAAAACATTTGTATATTATATACGGCAGAGTGTATATACTTATGTATATATTTAAAAATAGAATGATACAATTTTATGCGTATTTTGGGCAACGAAATGGAAAGTCCTTTGAGAGGGAAACTGGAATGTTTCAAAAGGGAAAGAAATCAAATGCTTATTTATTTTTGTATTTAATATTAAGATATGTTAAAAATAAAAAAGGTTTTAAAATCAATTAACAGTGAGCACAAAAGTATGCAATGATGCATGTTATGCATTTAACTTAATGTTTTTTTAAGGATTATTATTTTCTAATATATTTTAGACACACTTTTATATGGATTTAATATGTAAATCGGCTTCAGTGGCATTTATGAGTTAGTTATAGTAAATAAAACTATAACACCACCACGAATTTCTTCCTGTGCAGATCTTGAGCTCTCCATAATGAATGAACACTGTTCCAGGGCGACGCCTTCCTCTGTCTTGGTTCAAATTACAAGAGCCTCCGGCCATGGCGATGGCGATGGCTTACTTCGTTAACTTTGGCCACAGGGGACTTCGGGGCGGGCGGAAAAGGGTGCCAGGGGTCAGCGCGAAATGGTAATGAAAACAAACGAAACGAGACAAAAATGAAACGCATCTCTTCCTAGAAAATTTCCCAGTCAGAGTAACCGACCAGCAAATGCTATTTACACATCACAAAAAAAGAGAAATGGAAAAACAAAGCCAGGCAACGGCGACAATGAAACGAATTCATGATTCTGGCAAGTTAAACACTGCTGCCAGTGATAATGACAAGGGGGAGAGAGAGAGAGAGAGATGAGTGAGGAAAGTACTAAAAAAAAAAAAAAAAAAAAATATAACGAAGAAGGAAAACTACAGAGACAGTGAAAAGCCAACAGTTGGTAGTAAAAGCATTTAGATTTCACTTAAAAGAAACTAAAAATGCAAAACGAATGCCACACCCGCACAAAGTGATGATGGTAGGAAATGAAAAAGCTAAAGGTGTAAGAAAATCGAGGTGGAAAATGGGTGAAAACCACAGTCAAATGATGGGTAGCAAGTGCTTTGGGTATAAACTAGGAAAAACCTAGATGGAGAATGCTAAAAGCATTGCAATCTTTCTGTTAATTGCGGGGTGAGCTATGAAAATTGGGGGGAGTCGCGCCAAGGGTGCCCATGTGAATTTTCACACAGCAGCCCCTCAATTAAGTGGAATGTTGCAAAAGGGGAAACGCAAAGAGAGAGCGCAAAAGAAAAATGATTTAAATTGTTAAGGTTGGCCAAGAACCAGATGAAAAGCACGAAATTAACTTCGATTGCAACTGACATTGGTAAAAGCATTTGTTGTCCCCTTTATTTTTGCCCTTTTCCGTTCCATTTCCTGTTGCTCCCTCTCTCTCTTTTTCTGGAGGAAAAGCCTCTTATCGAAAGCCCAGTTCATTCCCTCTACTGATCCACCTATATAACCGATAATCGTTTGGTCTAAGTCAGGCACAAATCACTGAGACTTACCATGCCCCCGAAAAGAGTGTGTTCTGTCCATCTGATGAAGCGTGTATCAAATGCTTTTTGCTGTACAGTTGGACTTCTACTTGATCGATTTATTTCGTTAATTTCTTTTTTTTTTAGTTACTTGTTGGGTAAATATCTACAAATTTGACTATGTAAACTTGGTTATATTTCCCAAACCCCTAAAATAACCTGG
>JAEIHY010005704.1:0-99886 GCA_018904565.1 Drosophila tsacasi
GATTACAACTAAGAGTCGTAGTCTGTGCAGTGTGTACTCGATATGTGCGTATACTACACTCCCAAGCGGTTAGAACCGTTCGCACTGAAGACCTCTGCCACCTGGTGCATAATTTTTCAAATTCCAAATTGTAAATTATAAAAGGGACAACTCGTTTACCACCGGCATCAGGGAGCAGGGAGCAGGAATCAGGGAGCAGCCTAAAATTATGCGAACTGTAAATGCGCCGAAATCAAAGGAAATGTGCGTCGTGAAACGGCCGTGGCGTCAAGTGAACCGCAGGCCTTGAAATGGTGTGAATTTGTTATAAAACCTCACTCTGGTGTTGACCACCAGGAATACTTCTTTAAATTCAGCAAGTTTTGGGGTTTTCCGGCGAAAAGGAATGGGGTCCAACCGTAATCTTTTACATACAATTATTTGCCTTAATTTACACGAATAGTTTCAAATGAATGCTAAATGAATGAAGCGTCCTGCAAAGTATTAGAAATTGTGATACTTATATTAATAATCCATTTCTTGGGTTAAGTATGAGTTGGGTTAAGTGAGGCTGATCTCTTCTAAATTCCAAAATTGTTTGGTTAAAGGCGGAAATAAAATAATTATTTAATTGAAATTTGCCAAAACTTATTGATAATTTTTATAAACAATTGTTGATTTGTTGAAAAAGCAGGTGAGCGTTATCTCTACTTGACGAGAGTAGGCTTCCGCTTGGGCAGGTTTTGCTTGAGAAGCCGCCAGTTGATGCTGGTGGGAGTGGTCACAGAACGCTGCTGGACCAGCTTATTGTGGCTGAGTCCCTTGGCGAGCTTGGAGCGGCTGGCGGCCAGGCTGCGGTACTGGCTGACACTGCGAACCATATTGTTGGACCCCAACTTCAAAGCGGCCTTGTTACGGAACTTGCGCTTGAGGACCTTCTTGCCATGACCGATCAGGCTCGTGGTCTTCGACTTGCGCAAACCCTTGGATCCAGACTTGGCGAGCTTCAGCGGAGACCTTTGGGTCTTGAGCGGCCTGGGCATCTTCGAGGACTTCGTCAATTTGGATGACTTGGCGGTTGACTTGCTTGACTTGGTTGACCTGCTTGACCTGGCTGACTTCGTTGATTTTGATGGCCTAAGCGACCGGAGAGATTTCAGCGACTTCTGACTCTTCATTCCTTTTAACTTCTCCAAGGACTTGGATTTCGACTTGGCATTGAGGGAAGAGGTCTTGGGCTTGAGGCTCTTTAGCGACTTCTGAGCGGCTATGGCGGCACCTCCCTTGGCGCGCATGTCAACCTTCTCAGGCAACGCAGCCACTGCATACTTCGGAAATGTGGCCGGATTGGCGGACAGGGCACGATCGGCCTGGACGATCGCATCGAAATTGCCGAACACTTGGCGTATATTGCGGTTCACATACTCCAGGTACTTGAGCGACGAGTTACACAGGGAGCACTTCTTCATGCCCTTGTCGCCGTTATTCCGGATAAGGCTCTCCAGGTAGAGAAAGTTCTTGGCCATGTTCTCACAGTAACGACACTTGCCATCGGAGCCGCCTTTTGGCGACTGATCCATGGCGTTCGGCGTGGGATCATAGGTTCCGGTCTTCCTTGTTACATTCAGGACAGAGTTGTTTGGCACAATGTAGTCCCCGGGGACTGGTCTCTTTTTCTGAAAGCCTATCATTTTATGTAATACCGAAATTTGGTTTACCCTTTCAGGCTGGGAACGTGTCTGGTCGGTTGATAAAAACACAATGACAATAAAGTCTGAGGGATCAAAATGAGATGATTAGAGTGGTATCGCCTACCTGAGACATTGTTTTTGATCCTCTTTTCCCGTGTTTGCGACTCGCCAGCTGTTCGTGTAAGTGCCTACTGGTGGTTTGGGGTTGAATCGTCCGACATTGAAAGCAGGGCCTCCTGACTCGGAGGGGTGCCTCAATTAATCTCAATTTTCTGCCCAACAAAGGCCGGCCAATTTGTCGGCAAATCGTCAACCTTGCCCTGCTCAATTATCGATCAAATAAATTGCTGCGAATATTTAAAGACTTGATCCAAATTAATTTAAATGCTGCCGTCGAATTACCACGGCTCACATTTGAGGACGAATTTAGAGAACAAAAGGTTAGGATCTACAAAATGTATATAGGGTCTGTGAAAAACAAACATTACTTCTTGATGATGAATGAAAGCTTTAGAAGGATACTTATTTTATTTGAATAATTCATAGAAAATAGGATGCCCATAAATATTACAAGTGTATGGATGTACATTTTCATCGCTGTTGTTGTAACATTTTCTTAAAAAGAATAATTGTATACATTAAACAAGGTAAGACAACTTGAATGTTATATTTATTTAAGAAGTCTTATCCTATTCACCGCTGCTGTGCAAATAACGCTTGACCGCTGGCCAGGAAGTGGGGTCCGTCCTCGATCCCGACTCGTTTAATTTCTATTTCCTTGGGCACAATTAGCGATAATCAGCTGGCAACGGCAGCCAGCATTTTGTCGTTGGTCCTTCGCTTTTCCATTCGCATTCGCATTTTGATTCCCATTACCACTCCCCTTCCATTCCGCTTTCTGTATTTGGGTCAGCTCGTTGCGATGTGCACAATAATTTATTTCATTCCAAGATTTAATCGCGAAATTTTAGTTTGTCGTGTCGTTTGTTTTGTCCGGCTAACACATTTTTAAATGCCCTCGCGGACACAGCTGACCTTGGGCCCTGATTTCTGGGCGTTATGTAAGTTAATGGAGCGCGTTTTGCCCCGAAATGGGTAATTATACGATGTCTGGGAAGTTAAATACAATTTATTCCGAATCGATTCCGTAAACTATTAAGTCCGGAAAGCATGAGGGCTTAGCCTTTCATCTTTTAGCATCCAATTAAATGGTTGGTTGTACGAAGCTAGATCCTTGCATTCTTGCCGCGAACAAAGTTATTCGTATTTACAATTCGATGCGCGTGGCATGTCTCAATTGAAGCTTTTTTTTTCCGGCGAGGGGTGCGAGGAGAACGAACATCTCCGACATCCGTCAGTAGTCGTCCATTAAATTGTTGTGTTGCACACATCCCATCAATAAGACGATGACGCTGCAGACATCGCCCGGCTCCACCCACTTTGGCAGACAATTCCCTGCGACACATAACTTCCAATTGAAAATATCTTGGAAAAGTCAAACACAAGTGCAAATGCCAATAAAACAGAATAGCCCGAGGGGATGAAGATGGTGCACGGAAGACTCACAAGCTAAGAACATAGAACAGTGAGAAAAACCGAAGGAACTGAAAGTTTATTATATAAAACAGGTATTTTTATTTCATAGAAGTCAATTATGTAATGCAAAGAGTGTGTGAAAAACATAAATCGAAAATGTAAGTCCAAATAAAGCTAGCTGTTCCTAGAACGTAAATTCTGTACTCATAAAAATGTAATAAAACTTAAAATTACCAAAATTCAACACCTAATACATATACCTAATACATACATATTTGTATCAAATCAATGATTTTATTTTCTAATTCCGAAAAAGTGAGTTGGTCGCAGTGCACCCATACAGCCGTTGGTTGTGTGGCTATAAAGTTGATTGTTCATAAATGTACGGGGCGTATACGTAATGTCGGGCACTGCACTAAAGCAATGCAGCACTCAGTGCATAGGGAATGGAATCTGGCCAGGAGGGGTGGCCACTGGAGCTGGTGGGGCAGTCATAAAGTGGCTGGGTAATGAATTTATTAAAAGTTCATTTTGCTTAGCAGCAGCAACAAAGACGGCGGCTAGCAAAACGTTTGTCTTGGTTCCCCGACTTGGCATGTTGGCCAAGTTTACGTAAATAGACTTCTATTATTTGCGTCCTGCATGCGACTCAAAATGTGAGTGTTAATGTTAATGGATTTGTGCCAAGTTCTCGCTTGGCTCACTGATTTATTCGTGGTCGAAAGCGGGACACCGTTTTCTTTTTGTTGGCTTGTCGCCGTTGTTTGTTGCGTTTGACTTTGTGGTGGCACACTTCTGACCTGTCCTGCCTATTTTTTTTTTCTTATGTGCTTGCCTGTTTTCCACGTAACTTTTGACCCACAAAGGTTGCCGCTGCTGCTCCTTGGCGTGTCCTTTCCCGCTCTAACGACTTCCTGAGACGTCGACTGCACACACATACGAACCTGAGTACTTTTTCCAATTTGCATGCCGCCGTCGACGTCGGCGTTAAAACCGAGTTAAGGTGGGCCCCGCCTTGTTTATTTTGCTTACCTCTGGTGCTGCCTTACGTGTTTATCGCCTGCAAATGGCGATTCTTGAAGAAAGTGAAACCCGTCTCGCCTCTGGCTTTCCAAGGCATTTCCCTGCTCCATCAGGCTTTTCTTATTTCGCCGTCGGCGAGTGGGAGTCCGAGTCCGAGTCCGAGACCGAGTATAAGGACGAGTGCGAATGCGAGTTCAGCCTGCTCGGCATTTCAATATCAACGGAGGCATGCATAATTTCTTTGGCCGCGCCTATGTAAATTTGCTCGGAAGTGTTCAGCTGCGAAAAAGTGTGGCTCTGCTGGCAGAGGCAGTGCTTTTGGCCCACATTTCCCGGCGGCGGAAAGCGGGTCAACTTCATTTTTCGTGCTGACCCACAACCACAACAGCAACAACAGGCGGTTGTTCGCTGGCGTTGTTGCTGTTTGATGTGCGAAAGCCGCAAGCACAAATTAGCACAGCAACAACAGTAGCAGCAGCAGCAGCAGCAGCAGCAGCGGCAACACTAGCAGCCACACTAGCAATAGCAGCAGCAACATCGACGGCGACAACAGCAACGCGTCCATAATTCCTTTTGCAACACTGCGGCGGGGACTTCCCCCACTTTGCACTGCTTTCGAATCGCGTTTTTGGGCTTAACTGCCTTTGCCTGGCTTTTTATTGTTATTATTTGCCGCTAGAGCCGCTGAAGTCGCTGCCGACGTTGCCAGCTACTTGGCATAAAGTCCAAAGTGCAAATGTTTTGCGGTCAGTTTGGATTCGAAGTTGGCCAGCAACGCGACGCGCACCTGCTCCTGCAACGAACCTCCTTCAGGGGAAGACAAAAAGGAAAAAGCTGAACCGTGTGTACCGCGGTTTTTCCGAATTTCTGACCAGTTTTGCGGTCACCTTGTGCCCATTTGCTTGTTTCGCGTGTTTGCCGCTCCCCGGAAGAAAAAAAAGGAATCGCTCGCAAAGGCAGCAGATGCGTTTATCCTGCAGGACAATGGCTGAAAGAAAAAGCAATTACCAGTGAACAAAGCCGAGTTGGGTTCGAGCCGCATCCTGAAACGTGATTTTTAAAGACACTCAACCATTTGTCGGGGTAAGCCAACTTCGGTTTTAGCAGGGGCTGTGTAATCCCCTAAAACCATCTGATAATTACGGAAACAAACTTTAAACGTTTTAAAAGAAATGTTTTCCTTTTTATTTATGGGTGTTTTAATTGTTAAACTTAAGGAATTGTTAAGTCACTAAGAAATTAAAGTATAGTTTATATGCTATATTTTCTTTTAATTTGTAGATATATTTTTTAATATCAATAAACATTTTTATAATTTAAGGGCACTCAACTTAAACCAATTTAACTGCGATAATTAAACTAAATGTATTAAGATCTGACATATTAAGGTCAAATATAATTCGGAATATTTTATATTAATCCCATTTTGAAGAGCATTAATGTACATTTTAGGTTTTCTGACATTCGGATTATGCAAACATTTTACAAATATAAAATGGACAGTTCTTATTAATTTAGCTTATAAAGCTTAAATTCTGGACTATATTTTCTTATTTGTATATGTTGTTTAAATTTATGGTTTTACAGGATTGGGGAGAAAACATACATACATACATAATACACAATTTACAACTCAATACACAACTCTATAAAATAGTTCCATAAAAACATGTTATACTTATTCGCCGGAAATTATTAAACTCTTTTACCATAGGTTTAAAAGCGATAAAAAGCGATTAAACTCAGATATGTTTTTCTGCTCTTAAAGTATGCCCAAGTATTAAGCCGGCGGCTGGTAACAAAAAATGCTCGAAATTCGCTTTATGAATTTATGATAATAAACTCTTTATTTGTACATTTATTTTGTATATTCAACAGCAAATATTTATTGTGCCCGCTGCAATTTCTCATAAAAGTTTCTGTTTTTGCAAAGTGCGCAAAGCTTGTCCCGAACAGTTGAAATTTTTGAGAGAGAAATGAGAAAAATTAAAGCGCTGCCAAGATACGTGGTGCTATCACCTTGCCAACGCCATGAGATGCTAATGGGTAATGTGGGGTGCGAGGGGCATGGAATCTAAAATAATTTTATTTGCCACTCTTACAGCAGGCAGGATCCCGGATTCCCTGTCCTTTTCAGCAGAATAAAAGTTTTTACGCATAGCCACCCACACAGGGCACAACTCGCAACGCATTTTAGCTAAAAGCATTTCAATGCTGTTAACTATTTTTGATGGCGTTACGCACTATAAAGCCGAGAGCAGAATCTAAGGCGAGCAGTGCTGCCAAGAACCAGCACCAGAAAACAGTGCAGATTAGAAGAATGTAATGATAATAATGAGAGTATTTGGTTGTATTTATTTTAAATTAATCTCAAACAAAGTGGAATTTAATTTAAACCAAAGGAAGAACTATGTCGCCCTATGTTCATTTTGAATGTTTTATATACTTTTATATATATATATAATATAATCGTATATAAATAAAGGATATGATGATGATGAAAGGAACAAGTATGATTTATGTGAAAAAACCTTCGTAACAAATTCATGCTTTAACTATGCTGTGGAAATATTTTGAAAAAACACAATTTTTTGTGTGGTTCATTCCGAAATATATCCTTAAACATTCCCCTTAAACATTGCCCTTCCGGGCAACAAATGACATCACTGCTGCCTGCAGCCTGCGTTTCAGTTCCATGGTCAGGATCAGTGCGGAGAGAACTGAAGGCTGAACTGGAAATCTCAACGGAACTCAAACACTTAATTTGCTTGCGAGCTACTCACTTTATTCCGCGGTGCATACGAAGCTACGTGCACCCGGCGATAATGAGACAAAGCCGCTTAGCGATGCACGGACGCCCTTGATGTGGTCGAGACCCGGAGCTGTTGCCTTAATGAAATAAAAATTAAACTCCTCCGGCTGGCACGACAAATTAAATGTGTCGCCGTCGCAGGGAAAGCAGGGGGAGTACTGAACGTGTTGGCCAGCGGGTCCAATTGAGCGACATTCAAAGGTGTCGGCAATTAAGGGAAATCAGCAGGGAATCGCAGTGGGAATGGTACAGGTGTGCACAGGTGCCCGACTCAGGACCAATCAGGGCGAGTGCATATAATGGATAATTAATCTTGGGGCTGCTTGCTACCGTCTTTGTATTAATTAACACACGTCATTTATTGATTTCAATTAAGATGTAAGATGTGCTTGGCAGTAGGCACTGGCCAAAGTTAAGCTGCTTTCAAAGCTCTGAGCTTATTTTTGAGTTCGAGTTACTTCTGACAATTTACAATATGTATTACTATAGTAACATTACCGCAGACTGTTGAGTGAGTTTTCCTTGGAAGCGAGGGTTATGCCATTTAAAGCATTACACTTAAAACGAACCCTTGGAAAAGTTAAGTAAATTGTACAGAATATTTTGAAATATTTACTTCCCATTTTTTAAGAAACTGACCTTACGTAGCAACTTTGAATTTTGCAGTTGAAGGCACACCCAAAAAAGACTATAGTCGGGTTACAAAAAAACACTATCCTTTCTCTTGAAGCAGCATAATGGGAACATCTTACAGAGTGCCATGATCCTGTTGATTTTAAATACAAAATATATTAATTTTTTACTTTAAAATGTGTCAATTTTAGACAGATATTTTTAATTAAGCTTTCTCGCGGTGTGACTTTTAATGGGGCATGTGTTGCTCGGGCTGGGACAACACTGTTGCCGATGGAGCACGCCAACACCATGCCAATGGGATTAGCACAACAAAGTAGCGGGCTGCGAGTATGCATGCGGCAAGTGCGTGCCTGAGTGCACCTGTCAGGGCTTTTAAGTCATCCACCCAGTCATAGTGGCTCACTGTTCGTGGGACCGGCAACTGACAACTTGACAGCCCCACAGTAGCCCCAGAACAGTGGCAGTAGCAGTACCAATGCAGTGCCGCCATCTCCTCCGTTCCTTCAGTTTAGCAGTTGAGCAGTTGAGCAGCTGCCGGATCGCCGGAGCAAACAAACAAATAGAGACTTCACCAGTGTCTCACTGGGCCGGGCACATGCGGGTAGCTTATGCTCCGGCTGATGTCCAGTCTTTGGTCTCCTACATGCAAATGGAGCAGCTTCAGCTTCAGCTCCTGCTTCCTCTCTCCTCTAGCTTCTGCTGCTGCCATCAACAAGTACACAAAGCCCGGCCAGAAGTATGAGTGTGCCAGTACAAGGGTCCACAATGAGCTGCCAAGTTCAGTTGCATAAATGCATAAGCCGCAGCACGCACGCACATGTGGGCAAGGCGCTGGCAGGTGGGCTGCCAGATAATCACGCCACACACGGAAAGGGTGGAGGTGCTGGGGACCATGGGTTCCTGATTCCGGATTCCGGATTACCAGATACCCAGATTCGGATTTCGCCTGGGGACCCACTTTAATTAAGGGACCTGCGCTCCGGCAAATGTCAGCGTTTCTGGCCACGCCTCGAGCATGGCCGAAAAAGTGTAACGCAATCTGGAGGTGGATCTACACAGGTACATATTTGCCGGCGACCGAAGTTTATCTAAAGACTTTTCAGACTTTCCAAATTACCAGAGTTTTTTCCAGTCACCATAACATGTTACATAAACTGTACATTTTATGTAACCGTTTTTAGGTTGTCAGGCAAACAAATTCCAAGATGAAATCAGAACTTTAAAGTTTGCTTTTGTGTTGACAATATATCGTTCACATATATTAGGAAAAGCATCATAAGAAAAAAGAACTAATCTAGACTTTAAGATACTTGACAATCCCACAGATTTTCCAGCATAAGATTTCCCAAAAATCGCTTAAGGACTTGCGGCAGCCATCCTCAAACCCCTGCCAATCAGCGGCTGATAAAGAGCATGCCGAGTTCGCCTCTCAGCGGCAACATTGCGCCCTTTGTGTGTGCTCAACTGCAGCTGCCAAAAGTTGTCTTAACTTGTGCACACTGTGTGTAGTTTCAGTTTATTTCTGGGGCATTTAAGTGACTGGCCGCCTTAGCAGGGGTTACTGCTGGTACTGCTGCTGCTGCTCCTACTGACTTGGCTTCTGCCTGGAAACCCTCCGGTTACTGCCTGCCATATACTCGCTGCACTGCCTCACTGCCTGGCTGGCTTTGACGGGCCACGACTGGGAACTTTTTGCTGGCTTTGGCTCTCGTGTTGCCGCCAGGACGAGTGGAATGTCGGCCAAGCTAACACATCCTGACACAAGTCAAGGAATTTATGAGCTGTAACGTTTTGCCTTAGTGTTTCTGAGTGCCGTCGGGGATGCAGGGCTTTCGGCTTAATTGAAATTTAAACGCTTAAACCTCGGTGTCAGCTGTAAGGACCTTTGTTTTGGCAACTTCGTGGGCGATTTCAATTTGCCAATCGACAGGCTGTGACAACTGAATCGAGCTTTTGTAGTAGGGCACTGAAGCAGTGATGGCGGTTTGTAGTTTTTAACTATCAAAAAACTATAATTTAATTAGAAATATAATAGTAAATAAATTTAATCATTTATGATTTAAAATTCACCAAATCAAAGACTTTGAATTAAATTTATTTAAATGTTTTTGTACCCTTGCAGGATGTTGTACTTTTAGTCAGAAGTTTGCAACGCAGTGAAGGAGACATTTCCTACCCTATAATGTATATATATTATTGATCAGCATTAGCAGCCGAATCGATATAGCCATGTTTGGTTGAATAAGAAAGTTTTAAATTTTATCTAAATTGTTAAGTTTAATTGTTAAAATTGTAAAAAAAAATTTATAAAAATATTAATATTAAAATAAAATTAAATTCAGTATGCAGTCTTATTTGCATTATAAAAACTAACTCAAAACAGTTTTCCAATTCAAATTAACGTATTTTTAGTTAAATTTTTTTATTTTTAAGCTTTAATTTTCCAATTCTGGAACTTTTTTTTATTTTTTTTTTAGCAATCTGTCGCGCATTTCAAAATATTTCTTTGTCAGCACTGCTCTGTTGCCTTTTAGCCTTCTGGCCATGATTGTCGAATCGAAAACCAATAAACGGCGAGGGAATCAACCCAATTATGCCACCAAACTTTTGTAAACTCCGTCCACTGATTGGACTAGTCAGACACGCAAGTGGGCCGAGGGCCGACGCGTGAGCCAGCAAGTGGCCATTGTGCCCTCGCGCCATGGCAACCATGGTGGCGGCGGTGGCCAACACAATAACACGGAGCATGCACTGCTTGGCCCACCACTTGGGCTGGCCAACGCAACTGCCGTTCCGCCCGCCGCTCCACTCACCTGGCCGCCAGTTGCGTCGGAGATTCCATCAGTGCCTGGCCATGTCCAGCGCTTGCCTCTCGCTCTCTTGAAAATCTGTGCAAATTAGTGTAATAAGCCGGAATGTGCCAAAAGTAAAAAAAAAATAGCGGGTCTCAAACGCACCGCAGCAGCTGCGAATTTCAGAGCAATGTCAAGAATTTTGTGTGAGCTTTTTGCGACAACAGCAGGGACTTGTGGATACTCGTATATTTTGTTCCGCTTATTTTTGTGTATGCCCCATGCAGTGGACAGCGCACGCTTGCTCTCTCGACCGGAGGTGGAATGCTTTGAGCCGGGGCGGTATTGACTGGAATGCCTTGCTTTGGCCCGCTCTCTTTCGCGATTAACCTGGAGAATGCCAAAGTCGAGCTCGGATCGCCAGGCGGCTTGAGCCAGAACCAGAAATCCCAAACAAAGGGATGCAGCTGATGTCGAGCAGAGACGAGTTCATTTACAGGGCTGCAGAACAGGCTTAAAGCACTGGGAAAAAATCGAACTTGGATCAGAAACATATGCAAACGCAGCTTGGAGAAATTGTTAATCTAAAACACTTTTAGGGTAATAACTTTTAAGAGGAGTTAAATATGAATTCGGGTATACCAACAGTTCAACATAAAATCTAGTGTTTTACGCAAGGACCTTAAATAAGACTCAGTTTGCAGTGTAGCTTTCTCTTCTGCTCTCGTGGGTGAAGTGGCTTTCCAAGTGGTTTTTCAATGAAGTGTTAAGTGGGCGAAACTGCCTGGCTGCCTGTCCTCTCCAACTCGCGCATGTGTTGGTGTGTGTGCTCAGCTACTTTGGCCAGGACACCTGCCAGTGTGTGAGTGTGTGAATGAGTCCTGTTGTGTGCTTAGTTGTCGCAGTTCTCTCTGTCCCTCTCACCTGGCAAATACCGTTGTGGTCTGTGCACACCTCGCATCCAGCATCCCAGCAACCCAGCATCCCAGCATCCCGAACCCAATCCCCGGCGTCCGTATTGTTTGATGGTGGTTATAAAGCTGACAGCTGTCAGTTGGCAGTAAATTTGCTAAAATGTTTATTTGCCAAGCGGCTAAGTTTGTGTTTAGCAGCAAAGCGCATACACACATGGACACACACACACGCCGGAAAACACCGCACACCAACGCACTTGAATGGTTGAGGCGGCCACCGCACAATCACAGACAGTCGGTGAGCCCACAAGGATATACATTCGGCCAGGGCCAAGGGCCAGGAACCAAGGACCACTGTGTTGGCCAGGTTTAATCATTTATAAACAGCTGCAGCAGCAGCTACTACAAATATGCGAGCAATTCCGGGCACGACCGGCATGACAAATGTTTTGGTACTTAATAATAGAATAATTATGGCGACACCATACTATAAAACGGTTTAATGATTATGATGCCCATACATATCACACATGCTCTGTCTGTGTTTGTCCATAATGCCCCAATGCATCTATATGTGCGCTTGTGTGTTGGGTTTAATTGCCATTTGGCAATAATGTGATTCGGACTTGAACTCGGTCTGAATGCTCCCAGTAACCGCCTACCCTTGAGGCTTTTAGCCCACTTGCATTATCTGGGCCAGGCCCTTGCCGGATGCCTCTCAATTTTCAAAAATTTCTCAATTGGCCTAAAAACTTTGCCTCGTTACTTAGGCTTCTACACCTGGAAAAATAAATCATAAATTTTAAATAACCAAGTTTTAATAAAATAAACCCCACAAAAGCCTAATAACTAGATAAGGAATTGAATTTATTTTTATGCTCTTCTCATTTTTATAAGCCAATAATATCTATAGAGATATGCCAGATCTTTTCTTTAGTGTATTACCCCATCACGTAGTCATCATTCTCACTGCTCGGACTAATGGAGCTCAAACTTCGAACCGGGAGGTAGAGAAAAGTTACATTTTATTGCATCTCCCGACCAACTGCTGCGCGCAACGTCTCCTTTTTATTATTAATTTATTAAAAGCTCGACGCCTGTCGTCTGTCCGTGGCTTTCGCAGGACTGGGGGGCTGTTCAACGCCTCGTAAACCTTGCCAAAATCATCACCATCTCGCCGTCGTCGTCGCAAATGAAATGTAAATCCGAGGCTGTGAAGGCGGTGGAGCCTGAATCGCCTACAAAGGCAGCGAACGAATCGAGCTTAATGCCCGGCAATCGCCATCAATGAGCCTTTCGCTTCCATTTCCTCTCTACCAAACCAAAGCAAACCGAAAACCAATCCAATTCGCATTCGCATTCGGCTCTTGTGTTTATATAATTTAATTTGGAGTTGCAATCAATGCGATAGGTTTTCGCGGATTTCCCTTTATCGAATCGAGAGCGAGCGAGGACTTAACTTAAGCATCGCGGACGCAGCCACATGATTATTATTTGTGGCTAAAAATAAGCAAGGAATTTCCTTTCCGCTGCGGTGACGCTTTCCGTTATTCGAAAACTATTTTCCACGCGATTTAACAGCCAAATTCACTTTGATATCGCGTGAGGTGTGCGGCGTGCGTATGTGTGAAAAGGGAAATTTAAATCAAATGCAGACATTGAATTTTTCATGGCATACTTTAGTGCGCTACACGCCGCGCTCCTGTCAACGCCCTTGCGCACAGCGGGGAGTTGGCTGGCTGCTGGGATGATGGCCAGATGGGAGGTGGCTTCCGCCAGGTGGAATGATGGTCCATATGTGCCAGAAGTGGAGCCTGCTTTCTAGCTGTCTATTTCGCCGCTGAGCTGTCGGAGTATTCCCCAATCTCCGAGAGTGTGTGTGCGTTCACTCTTTGATAAAAACCGAAATTAATTATTGACGAGGACGTTGCCGCGGATGTTGCTTTTGAGTTCGCCTCTTGAAAATTTAAAAGGCGTTCGAGTGAAAGCGGCACACACACACCGAGACTCGCGCACACTGCTCACTTCCGTTTCCGCTTAAAAGCACAGAATGTGTTTACTTTGAACTAGCGAAACTGTCAACGACAACCGCAAACTATCGGCGGTAAGAAGGACCCGCATCCAGGCGGCAGCCCTAACCGAGCCAGTTGTGAGCAAACAAATTAGTGTTTAATTATACATAGAAGCAAAGGCAGTCGGGGCCGACCCAGCCAACCAGCAGCAGAAGCAGCAGCTTCAGCCGCGATTCATTAAACGGGCAAAAAAATGCTTCAAAGCGGCGTAAAATGAGTGAAAAATCCTGCGAAAGACACCACCAGCACAAAGACAAACACAAAGCAGCGGGAAAAACGCTCAGAGAAACGGGTCAGAGAACGTTGCTAACCGCATTAGAGGATGCAGAAGCGTCCGAAACCGGAAGTGGGCGACGTGACCACGGGGCCGCCGAAGCCGCCGCGTCTGAAGGCCGCGAAAAAGTATTTGCAGTTCGAGAGTCCGCTGCCGCGAAGGACTCGCGCCAAGCCGGGGCATGGGCAGGAACAGCAGCAGGAGAAGCATCATCGCCAGGCAGACAAAGTCATTGCTATGCCGGACAGCAGACAGGATGCGGCAGCGGAAGCAGCAGTGGACGTGCCAGAAACAAACAACGAGCCTCGAAGCAAGCCAAAGGCCCACCCAAAGCCAGATCCTGGGCAGGACGCGGTGTCACAGTCGCAGTTGCAGTTGCCGACACAGTCGGCCGCCGCAAAAAAGCGTCTCGCCGAGGGCTGCACCAGTTTCATGTACGCGTGCCAGCGGGGCGACATTTACCAAGTGCTTACCCAGATGCGCGCCAAGGTAAGAAGTACTACACTGTGCAAAAAATGTTACGTAAGAGTAGCATAACGCCTTTTTTTCTAATCTAAATCATAGTAAAAGAGGTCTTTAAAAGCAATCTAAACTGACGAACTTTTTAAACTTTTAATTAAGTAAAGAAAGAAAATAATCCTAATATCCTGATAGTTAGACCCGTATTACATTTTTAATTTATATAGCCTTCGATTTCCTATCTGTAAACCTTTATTATTCGTGTTCGTGAAGCTCTGAAACTACCCAGAGCCGTCTATGAAGTTTGGCGCATCCAGACACGTGTTAGGTTTCAGGGAAAACAACAAGCCAACGCCGAGTGTGTAATGGAACAGGATTTACCAGCCAGCAAGGATAATGGCCAAGACGAGGCGGTCCAAGCATGACAAGCTGACTTCTTCCAAAGGCTGGTCCTGCTTGCTTTCAAAAGGCTGGGCCAGTCATCTTTGGGCCTCCGACAAAGGCTTAAAATCAGGCAAAGGCGTAACAGGATTCTAATCTTTTTGCAGTCACGATGAGCCGGCACAATGCTTAAAGCCAAAGCGAAACCCTTTCGGGGTTCCGGGGCCGGAGCCGGGCATTTCGGGCATTAGAGTTTGGGGACTTGGGGGACTTTAAATTTCCGTTGCAGTCATTTCGGCGCATTGTTCACAGTTCAGAGCCCCTAATTGCTTCATAAACATTTCTACAACCAGCCGGGAGAGCACAACAAAGGCGAGTTGAATTTGAATGCTGTAAATGGCAGGACATTTAAAATTGACAAAATAATCCCCCAAGCTTAGTTATGCCAGGCGAATGGTGAATGCTAAATGGTCCTTCCGCTCTTCCCTGCCATCGCCGAGTCGGAGTCCGAGTCTGAGTCCTTTCGTGCTTTCGGTCCGTCGTCCCTTCATTGCCATCATTTCATTTGATTCCGTTTCGTCGGCTCGTCCGTTCATCAGGCTCCTAAATATGCCAATCTCACATTTAATTGAAATTTGAAAAGTTTTTGATTGAACGCAGATAAATTTTCAAGGCCTCCCCAAGGAGCCTGCCCATGTCCTCCGGTTGGCCCAGCATCTCGATCCTTGCTCGCCATTGGATTGTCATGTTGCTAGTTTTGCAATTATTCGCCAGCCATTGTGGGCCCTGGACAAATGCCTTCATTTCCGGCCAGTTTGCGTGCCTTCGTCCTGGTAATTGATATTGACGCCAAATTTGATGTGAAATTGCCTGACATTGAGTATTTCGCACAGTTCGTGGGAGCGACTTTTTGCGCAAATACTTAGATGAGAACGCGCCACCCTTCCACTCCTTCCCCTCTGCCAGTTTACTCGGTTATGTAATTGCCAAATGACATTTCTGTTGCCTAACCTTGGGGGGGGACCGCCACCCACATCAAACCATTCACCATTCGCCACCCTCATCGGCGATGTCGAGCAGTTTATTTGCCTGTGAAATATGGCAAATGCTGGCGATTATTACTTACTTTTGTCCCGCGTACTTTATGAGCCCCATAAACAACGACAACATGACCGCATTCCCATTCGCATTCGCATGGGATTCGAATTCGCTCTCTGAAAAGTGGAATGGAGGCAATGAGCCTAGCGTAAAAATAGGTTTTCAGCTTAATTGGAGCAGCGGCAGCGGGGCGTATGCGCAACCTTATTCGGGCAGCGCTAACGGAGCGGATGCGTAATGCGAATGTGCATTACTTATGTAAATTGTTAACCGAAGGCTATTCGTTGTTTTTTCCTTTCAAAATCTTGTTTTGGGTATTTTTAAAAGAGTCGCGGGGCGGGGTTCAAGGTAAAGTCCTTCGAGTTTGGCTCAGTAAATCCGAATATAATTACGTCGCCAGTCGCTGACTGATATTATTAATGTTGTTCGCGGCGATATTGTTGTTTGCTCTGCTTATTGCTGTTCTTGTTGTTTATTCTGTTATATCTTCTTGTGCCTGTGAGACATGTTTTAATTTGTCTTGTCTCTGCATGTCTGTGGCTGTAGCGTTTGCCCCACCGTTTTTGTCCTGCTATCGCGACTCGTCCTTGATAAGGCCGCCTAAGCTATTAAAAGTTTTAATGTCTTTAATTTGCCATCGTCTCTTGCCGGACTGAGCCAACATTTTTTGCTGTCGTATAATAATTAAACAGCGCCTCTTGGCTTTGTCGCGTTGTTTGCCCGCCCTTGCCTTTTGTCCGATGCCTGCTTTTGGCTTCCATATTTTTGAGGATTATTTTATTGGTAATTTAAGTCAGAGGACTGGCTAACTATATGAATTGTACACGATGAATAAATTCGGAAGCATACAGTTTCTTAAGAAATTTCGATGGTTTGGGGGATTCAAATTACATTTAAAAAAAATTATTGTGAAAGGATCTTTCTATACATAATACTCTCAAAAAAAGGAGATTTAAGTTCCTCAAAAAAATATCCTCAATATTGTAGGAACAATGCCCGCAGAGCTCGCTCCTTTCGTGATCGAACATTATTATTTTCCCAGTGTGTACTCTTCTTATTGGATTTCTATGTTTTCGATTTATTGCTGTGTTCAACGTGGCGTATGAGTAACAACTATTGCAGAGCTCTCTTCTTATGGCCGAAAGAAAGCTGCCAACAATAAGTTGTTATATATAGTATGTATATGTATGATTGTACATAGACATGGCACTCGTACACTACGCTGGTGGCTTCTCAGCTTTTTGAGAGCACTCAAGCAACATTCATCGACGTTGTTTACTTGCCTGCTATTGTTTTGCTTAAACTTTTCATTGATGTTGGTTTTTTGCCGCCACCCCCTCGATATCTGGGGCTCTCGTCGCCCGTCCTTATTGTCTGTCTTGCTGCCGACATTGTTGTTGCTGCTGTTTTTACCAATTAAGTCTTAATTTCTTAGAAAATAAAACTTTTTGGCTCCTGGCATTGTTGCTCCCCCGGTTATTCTCCACGTTCCCGCTTTCCGTCTCCTGCCAGGGAATTCCCCCAGCTCTGGCTCGCCTTTAGTTAATGTTAATGGCGTAATTGCGCGTCCAGGTCGATTGTTGTTGCTGTGCTGCCTTCAACTTTAAACCGCAATTTAGCCGAGAGTTCGAGTCTGAAGTTTTACACCGCAAGTTGGTAATTGTATGTCTATCTCCTCGGCGTATGTACCTGTGTACCTCTGAAGGTGTGTGCGTACCGTCGGCTGCCGTCCCTCAGATTGCTGCAGGTGTGAATTATTTATTTTCACTTAAGATTTGCGGCGCTGTTGGGCTTCAGCGCTGGATACTGAGAAAAAAAGGCCATGCTGTTGTTTTAATTGTATAACAACGACACCAGGAAGTGTTAAAATAAAAATTAAAAAAGTCATGGATATATTTTCGAAGCCGTTTAATTGAATATACATTTAAAATGAGGTTTCTTAAATGAAACTTGAGGAGTACGAAGAGTAGAGATCACGAATGCAGGACGATTAAGCAAAAGCACACAAGCAGCCCAACAATTTCAACAAATAAAATCTTTTATATTCCTTATTAATGTCACAATATTTATTTAGAGATATAATTTTCAATTGATCTGCATTTAAGCTACAATTTCTTCCACTGCACTGTGCTCCCTGGCAGCGGCTAACCAACCCCAGCTCTTTCACTCTTACAGCTTTAAGGAAAAGTTTTCGCTCAAAAGTCAGCTGCAGAAGTTGATTTTAGCCGAGCGAGAGCCGCAAGAGATGCCCTGCCATGGGGCAGCTTTTGTTTGTTGCAAATAATATAATAACAAAACAAGCCAAGGAACAACTTTGTGTGCGGCAATGTTGGACCGAGTGGATGGCCGTATGGCAAGCCTTTCGGGGCATTTGCATGGACAGCTGGTGTAACCCATACGCCCTGGTAGCCGGCGTGTTTACAGGGTACCCCACTCCCGTGGGATTTTTATGTGGTTCTCTCAAAAGCAGGGGACTCGGGAGTGCTTGAAAGTTGTCGTTGAAAATTAATTTGGAATTCAGTGCGCGTTGTTGTTGTCGTTTCAAAATTGAAGGACCCAGGCCCAGGTGGGTCGGAATTTAAGGCGTCCGCTCTGTTTAGGAACTCACTTTCTACTTTATACAGTTTCCATTAGCTGCGATTGATTGACCTTCGGTCGGCATCTTTTTAATTACGCTCGCTCAGGGCACTTTCCACTTTTTCGCTTTCCTTCGCCTTTGCCGCTCAATCAACGTGCAAATTATTATCAATTTGGGCGAAATAGCGGGGCAAGCCGGTAGTGCCGGAGATGCAATCGGCAATCGTCCGCCGGATCCTTTACCGGAGCCTTTGCTTGGTAATTTTAATTGCAATTTTTTGCGCTCGCCCCGTTTGGCACATTTTGTTGAAAATTCATTAAAATTGACGTCGAAAAAGTTTGCATTTCGTTCACTTTCCATTTGTACTCTTTACCTTTACCTTTACCTTTACCCGTTTGTTCAGAGCGAGTGGCTCCGGTTGTTCAATCGTTCCTCCATTTGATTTGCCTTTGCCGCTGACATTTCGGATTACTTCACAGTATCTATTTAGCTTCAGTCGCAGTCATTTGAATTTTTAATTAATCGCTCGCCCGTCTGCCCAGCCAGGTGGGGGCGTCGTAGAGTCGCGGAGAATGCAATCAGCGCCAGTGGAGCTCACAGATTGGATGAAATGGCAAAATGTCTGGCCAACTGGCCAACTGACCCGCGACCTTTGCTCCTGCATGCGATTGAATGTATTTTCGACAGTTTTGCATGTCCGAATACAATTAATTAGGCGGCGACGAGGAGGCCCAACAAATGTCCAAATAAAAGTCAGCGCCAACGAGTTAAATTAATGGGTCAGCGTGCTGGTTTGAGGTTTCGGCCGTCATCAGAAGTTGGCATCGAACCGAGCCCAACCGGCGCCTAATTGAGCCCAAAAACCCCATTTCCAATTGGGTGGAGCTGCTCGCCAACTTTGTGTGTGGTTACCATATGCGGCGGCTTAGCCGGACAGCTGTCCAATTAATTAGAAACCACCAGAGGAATACGAATAGCAGGCGAACGGACTATGACGAGGATGACTCTTCCACTGACCAAAGTTTGCAATGGCAAATTAATTACTGAAATCGTAGAAATTTGTCTTGCAATGGGGCTGGCCGGAGCACAGGAACCCAAGCCCAAACCCGAGCCCGAGCCGGTTGTCACTATTGTTTGCCTCTTGCAATGACTTCCGCCAGTGGCCCGGCCCGGCCAGAAGTTGCAGGCCAACAAGTTGGCCAACTGAAGTTGGAGCCCAGAAGACAGAGAGAGAGAGAGAGAGGAGGATATCCGTGTATGAATTCTCTAGCTCCTGCAACATTTTTGCTCAAGGAAATGCCCGACGGGCTAATCACATGCGAGATTTGAACCGGAGCTAGAGTCGTAGGTCCGGAGGTCCAAAACTTTTGCCTCGGCATCCAACAATATTTGCTCGGAGTGCATAATGACAGTCAAAGTTGACACAAATGAGCATGGCTTGTTACTAATTTTAATGCGCTTCGGTGCACAGTCCTCCTAATAGTTGGTATAAGGTCAGAGTGGCTGCCATCCCGGAAAGTTTTTGTTGCGGAAATTACTCGGAATGCGAGTGCGGGACGGGAGGGGCAGGACGGAGCGGTATGGGTGGGTACATAATACTCGTAATTTTTAATTGACCTGGTCCCGAAAAGTTTCTAAAATATTTTGCAAGTTAATTCGATTTAGGCAAAACTTGAGCCATGACTTACGGCTCTCGGAATTTGGCCAATGAATTATGCAGGCAACACGACAGCGTCCGCGTCCGCTGCTCATATTTCCCATGTTCAGCTGGGTTCGAGCTGATCTGAATACCTTAAAGTATGCATGAGCCTTGTAACCCCGCATTGAATTGCCGTTAAAGCGGGGAAATTGCTCTTGATGTTTGGCAAACATTTTACCACCTGAGACCGAGAGCGGCACCCGGATGGGGATGAGCACGAGGTGGAGCGGCTTAAACCGCCGGAAAAGTTTGTAGATCAAAATGAAAGTTTGCCGTTGTTGTTAATCCGTTGCACGGCATAAAAACTATGCGAAAGTTTAACTATACAGCGCAGGGAGCTGGAAACCAGGAGCCAGGAACCAGGAACCAGAAACCGGGAGCCCTGAGTCTTGAGCCTTGAGTCAGGCGCCCGGCTGGCACATGGCACATAGCATAATAATAATCCGTGCGGCAAACCTTTTGATGAGTTCGGGCCAAAAGCGGATGAGAGGTGAGACGGGAACCGAGCCAAAGTAGCTGTAAATAATTGCCAAAACTACTTAAGAATGCTGCACAGGGAAGCGCTTCCTCAAGGATCAGCAGGTGGGCTGAGCCCGGGAGGCGCTTAAGGGTTGAGCAGGGGCAGGGGCTGGGGCAGGGAGGGGACTGGGAAAGGAGAGCTGTAAAGGATGCCGCAACAAAGGGCTCGATTCCAGGCAACTGCAATGCATGCAGGCAGCCAACAACCATTGTTGCTGCAGCCGCCAACGTGGCACTAATTAGAAGTATAAAAGGTGCCACAACAACAGTTAGAGAACGGCGTTATCCTGCCGCCGTCTCTGTCTCCCCTTTCCCCGTATCTGTCTCTGACTGCCAGCAGTTAGGCTTTGTCTGTCGAGCATGCAAATTATAGTTGCCGCGGAGGCGCCTCCGTCTGCCGGCTTGAGATGCTGTACACTGACGTCTATATAATGCCACTGCTGCGTCTGCTTTTACTTACAGCCCTTCCAGAGGCGAACGGAGGGGGTCCCGGAAATAAATGAGTTTATGGTTATGACTTTATCAATGCTTGGCTTGATTTGTGCGTAGAATTCTGCTCTCAAAACTGAGAGAAACTTACGAAAAATCTTTGGAAATTGTACTTTCATTTCTATGGTAGTAATATTCAAAATATTTACCAAGTAAAAACCCCCCAAAGTATTCCCCACACTCGCCCCTGGATCCAACCGGCTGGATGGCTGCTGCTACCTGCGCACTTTGCCGCTTACGTTAATTAAAATACATCTTCAGGGGCCGGGCGAATGTGATTAACATATGAATTGCACATTGTCCGCATAAATTTGCCATTGAGGGCGGCGGTCGGGCCTTCCTGGTGCTGTGGCTTCTATGGCCTGTGGTCACTTGACATCTTAAGCGGCCGCAGACGGGGGCGACCTCGAGGCGCCTGTCGAGGAGTTTCCGGTATTTGGGCTCCGGGCCAGGCGTTATCCTGCTGGAAGATACGTGCTGTGACCGAGTCTCCTGCTGCTGCTGATGCTGCCGATGCTACTGCCAGCACCCGGTTTTTGGGATGCTCCTTCAGCCTTTTAATGTGCCATTCTCCCGACGCGTCGCACATAATTATGGCGGATGTGATGCCCAACGAAGCGTTAAGTCGAATCCTTGCTCCAGTCCCTCCTCACAGTCCTTAGCCGCCACCTCAGATGCCAGTTGCCATTTGGCATTTGTGCCCTTTCATGGCCCCCAGGCCGTGCATGTATTTTATTTTTTATGCATTATCATGTAACTGTGTGGCAAGGAGTCTGCGTCGTTATTGTTGTGGCGGCTGCGTCGTCTTTCATTATTATTTATGCTTTATTTATATTTGTACGCACTTCCTGGGTGTAAACAGCCGAGACCCTCTGCCCCGTGACTGCTGGGCCACACGGCGTATGCGTCATCTGAAGGAGTAGAAAGTCCTATGACTTCTGTGACCAGCTTCCTCTCATGCTCATTCTCATTGTTATGCTAATGGCTTACGATATATGAATAATAAGCCCGGACACAGCGCGACTGCTGACCACACGCACACTCCGTTTGAGGCTCAGATTTCGAGAGTATCCTGCGAGAGACTCCGGCAGCGTCCTTTGACGACAGCAGTTGTCGCTTCAGTTATGCAAATGCCGGCGGCTGGACACGAGACAGTGGTCGAATATTTGATATCTTTATATCTCCTTTCGAGAGCTACGCAAATTGTTTTCCTCTGTTCCGGGCAGATCCAGTTTTCATACGACTGCCATATAAATCTGAGCGCCCCTTAAGCCCTGGAGGAGTGAGTGTTGGGTGTGTAAAAAACCCAAAGGAAGTTTTAAGTTTTGTTGTCCTTTCGGCATGCCCGGAAGCTCTTAAAGGCAGAGCCAGCCCCAAACACGTGCATACGTACGCCGGCTTAGGACTGGCAAAGGGATGACGACTCGAGGACGAAACCGAGGTGGCACACGGCCGAAATGAGGAATCGTAAAATGTGAAACGAAATTTTATGTCCTTGCCAGCCTAACTGTTGCTCCTGCTGCCTACATTTGCTGGACGGCTGCCATAAATCCTGACTCGTGCTTTTTAATGCTCACCTTTTGTGTTGTTTTGTAGCTCATTTGCCATTAATCTGGCGAAACTAAAAGTGAGATAACCTGACCCAGATGGAATAGCTCAAGAGTTTTTCTTCGTTTATAACCGGCCTTGTCGTGCGAGTGGTTATTATAATGAATAAATAAATGCCAGTTGCTTCTAGCCTCTATCTTCCACAGGTAGAAATATAATAAAGTTGTAAGAGCTGAAACTGTAGGGGTGCCTTTATTGGAATAATTTGTTTTATAGGGGACTCTCTAACAAAAAATAAAATAAACTTATGAAAGTGAAGCGGTGTTACCGCAAATAGGTTATAAAGGCGCTTAATTATTAATATTACTTGAGAACATCCTAATTTTAAAATTTACTAGACATCTGTAAATTTATATGGTTAACTAACTTTCTCCTTTAAAAATCCTCTAAAGTATTTATCAATAAATATAATAAGTTTCTATCGCAGACATCCTTATAAGTCTTGCAAACCATGATTGAATAAACATAAACTCTCAGGTAATAATTTGCATTGGTTGTAGGTGTTGAACCTCGTTCGTTGATATGGTTTTTATGCCAGTTGCAGTACTCTGGTGGCCTCATTTTTCTGCGTGGCCCGGGCACGTTTTATTTGTTTAAAGAACTATTAAAATGGCATAAACAGGAACTCGAATGGCAGCAGCAACAGCGGCAGCGGCGATGGCAATCGCCCAGTGGTGGGCCATTGGTGGGCCAACTGGACTGGCAGCGCCAAAAGTTTTATCTTGGCCACGATGGAGCGACTGACCTCCCTCTGACTCCCCTCTCCCGCTCTGCTGGCAGTCCTGTGGCAGTCCTGGAGCTGCCTTTTGAGCGCATTGTTGTTGCTCGTATTTGATTATCGCATTTCATTTTGTGTCGGGTGAATGTAGAAAGTTGAATGCAAATTTGCATGACACCAACAGAAGCGGCCAGCTGGGGGACAACGACGATGATGATGATGGTGGTGATGGTGGTGGTGGTGGTTTGAGAGCGAAGGAATACGGCAACAATCACACCAAGCATCATCATAATAATAACAAAGCAGCCAGAGCAACAGCAGCAGCAGGGGGAACTTTATGCCCGGGTCCTTTTTTGTTTTTCTACCCCAACAGCAGCACAGCAGCAGGCGGGGGGAACTGGCTGTCAAAGTTTTTAGGTATCATTTCAGTTTATTTGAATTATTCATAATCCGGCGAAGGTCCTTGCGCAGTAAGAAACAAACAGCAGGGCCTTCGGAAAAGCAGCCCGCAGATAACGGAAGCAGCAAATAAAAATCATTCATTGTAAACATTTTCGCCTCGCAAATACAAAGAGATCAGGGGAAATGGAAAATGAAACCGCAACCGAAATTCGATTCAATCAACAGCAAAATGTGAAAAACACCCAAGAATGGACCCTTTCCAGATTTCCACGCAAACTGTAAATTAAGTGAAACATTAAATATTTAACTTTCGTAGAGCGAACTTTTGGGTCAGCCCCGAAATTCACCTGTTGAGCCATGCAGTCCTGTGGCAGTCCTTAAGAAGCCCTTGTCCTGCTTTCCTCCTTTTGAGAGCGGCCCTGCAACACGCAAATGCCTAATGGCGAAAGTTTACTTTCCGCGCTCTCGCTTGTTCCTGCCACAAGAGCCGAGTTTCGCCTTACTTTCTATAGCTATCGAACTCTTGTTTGACTCATGCTTAAATGTGCAATAAATTGAGCACTTCCCCCCTGTGGGGTGCTCCAGGTGAGAGCTGGCCTCCACTCGTCGTACGACAGTTTACGACAGTCACGCGATAACCCGGTATAAATAGAAAGTCAGCGTGCCCGAACTGTTTGCAGAAATTGAATGTTGGTTAGAAAAACAACACAGTCAATCACTCGGGCCCACTGACAAGATAAACACCAGATCCACAGGGAGAAATATGAGTGCTTGAGGTGGGCTTCTTAACCGATCTTGAAAGGTGTTATTGAGGACATTAGAAAGATCTAAAAGGATTAAATAACAGCTTATTGTTAAGGAACTACTTGGATAGTAATCTTTACTAAGGCCTTTAAAATAACCTGCATACATTTAAAAAGGGCTCTGGAAAGCGTATTATTTTTAAATAACATGTTTATTGATTTTAGCTGTGCAGCAAAAAAAAGGAAATGGTTTTTTTGGTCATGAAACTCGCAGTTAGCAGAAGTACACAAGTACTCAGTTTAAATTTACATTGTGAAATAAAATGTATAGATAGAAACGTTTTAAATAGTAAGTTTTACTTCATTTTATTAATTATTCTTACTAATCAAATATTTACTAAACTCTTCGATTATTAAAGTATTTTCTATAATTTTCATTATATTGCATCGATAATGACATTAAAGTACTTAACGAAATACTTTAAAACTATCTATTTTCTTTGTGTGTCTGGGACCAAAAGATGGAACCATAAAGAGGTGTGGGAGCTGAAGGAAATTAGCACAAACTATGCCGCAAGAAAAGTTAGTTGCGAAGCCTAATAAGCGCGCCCGTGGCCGCCCACGGAAAACTGTGTGGCTCCAGCGAGGCAGGGCAGCCCGGGTGCCAGTCAACTGCCTGCAAGCCAGCCATCATCCGCCCCGTTGGCCGACGATTTGCCAACGTTTTCACTTTCACATTTGCGTGCTGAGCCGCTGCCGCTGCTGCTGCTGACGCCGCCGTTTTTGGCTCTGTCGACGTCGCTGTCGTCGCATTGCGAATTCCTGGCAGCAGCGGGGCAAAGTTTTAGCATACTTTTCGGCGGCGGCGACAGTATTTTTTGTGCACTTGACATGTTTTGACACGCTCCTCGCTCGACGCTCCGCGGCTCCTTGGCAAGGAGCACCGCACCGCCCTTCCATGTTCGCCTCGCCGCTGGAGTTTGATATTGTTTTGCGCGCCAAAAATGCTGGCGATAATCTGGTGAGCTCGACTCCAAGACACCACACACGGCACCCACCTGGCTCCCACTCTAGGCTGCCACCGCTTTGGCAACTCACCACGTTGCCCATGACGACGGTTGCCAACTTCCAGGGAAGCCTCTTGCCCCTTCCGACACTTGCACTTTCCAGGCGACGCGACGCGGTGCGACGCTAGCTATTTGTTTACCTTTGTTGTTGGCTTAGTTACTGGCCAACAGCGGTCCGCAGAAGGCGTTTTTCCAAGGGGTTTTCCCATGATTAACGCGAGAATGTGTTTTAAATTTAAATAATTATAATTGATTAACGCTGTCGGTTTTTGTTTGTATTTTTTATGCAATTTCTGTCGCGTTTCTGATGATGGCCCGCCTAGGGATGTGGCAAATATAATTGCTTTTCGGTTTTCGCTTGACAGTCGGACAAAGGCCACCACCGGCTGGCAACCACCGAACACTTGGCCGTTTAAATAAACAACCGCATTCACACACACACTCACACAGATTCTCCACCGAATTATTTGCCGGCAATTAAGGCAGTGCCAGGACCGGTCACGCGGTCCGTCAAATACTGCCTTGTGGCTCGGGAAGGGTGAGTTCGGGGACTGGTATCGAGTGCAATATGCAAATGACGTTTTAATTAGTTTATCAATCGGCTGTGAGCCCACCTCAATAGAACGAATTGCTCCTTGTCAGCTGAAATTAATTAATATTGTGGTGTCTTAACAATCCTGTTTCCCGTTTTAATCCTTACCCCTTTCATCTCTCCCCAACAGCCCCAACTGTTGCGGCAGCGGGACAGGAGCCATCGCAACGCGCTGCACTACTGTGCCGCGCAGGACGTTGACCAGAGCACGGACCTCGTGGCGGCCGCCAGCATCGCTATCGCAGCCCCCGAGCTGCTGGAGTCTGCGGACGAGGATGGCTTCACGCCGCTCCACCTGGCTGTCATCCAGGGGAACCTGGCCATGGTCAATCTCCTGCTGGCCAACAAGGCCGACGTGAATGCGGTGGACAACGAGGGACACTCGGTGGTGCACTGGGCCACGGGTGAGTGAGCGTTCATTGATTTTACGATTTTATTATTAAAAACACGAAATGCCTTGGTTTTTAAAAAGTGTACCGCAAAATATCAGCGTTTGCAAATAAACTAATAAACTATTTCGCAATATTTATGGATAGAAAACTGCTCTTGTTAATTGTGGAATCTTTTTGAACATTTTATTTTTATTATTAACGAATTCGACGCACTTAACCGCACACAAGCCACCAATTTTCACCAGATTTGCGCGGTAGAATATTTCACTGCGTGTTTTTAGGCCCCTCAAAAGAGATGTCCAATAAATCGTCATATTTATGGTTTTAATTCATGAAATGTATAAATTTAATATTTTTTATTTTCTCTGTTTAATTCCCCATCTCCAACATTCTAGTATGCGGCGAGGTGGAGTCCCTGCGCGCCGTTCTGGCAGCAGGAGCGAGTGTTGCCAAGCCGGACGCCAATGGTGGCACTCCGCTGCACTATGCCGCCCAGATGTGCGGCGCCAGTCACGACAGCAAGCAGCAGGCCAGCTCCAGCTCTAGTTCGCGCCTCTCCCTCGAGATCCTGGGCATACTGCTGGCCCATCCCCAGAGCAGTGTCGATGTACAGGACAAGGACGGACGCCAGCCGCTGCTGTGGGCCGCGTCGGCGGGGTCGGCCAAGGCGGTAATTGCCTTGGTCAAGGCGGGAGCACGGGTGGAGTCCTCCGATAAGTGGGTTTTCCTAAGGTTTTCCCTCTCAAAGTTACCTAATCTTTGATATTCTTGCCTTTCAGAGATGGACTCACAGCCTTGCACTGCGCTGGTTCCCGGGGACACACCGAATGCATCGACACACTGATTGGCCTCTGCGGGGCTCCCACGGATCTCATCGATTCAAATGGCTGCACGGCGCTGCATTATGCGGTGACCTTAGGTCATGCCGATGCCACAGCCAGGCTGCTGGACCTGGAAGCGGACCCGAATCGCCAGGATCGGAAGGGACGTACTCCAGCCCACTGCGGCTGCTCCAAGGGTCAGTTCGAGACCCTGAAGCTGCTGAAAGAGCGCGGTGCCAATCTGTGGCTTCGCAACGCCAAGGGAGACCTGCCGCTGCACGAGGCTGCTGCCTCGGGGAGAAGGGAGCTTCTGGAGTGGCTGCTGAGCCAGCGGCCCAAGCAGGTGAACACCACCAGCAACGATGGACGTAGCCTGCTGCACATTGCGGCGGCCAACGACTACACGGACATGTGCAAGCTCCTGCTGGACTACGGGGCGGATGTGAATGCCGTCTACAGGAACTCGAGGGGCTTGGTCCTGACCCCGCTCGACGGCGCACTGCAGCGGGGCCACCGCTCCACGGCCAAGTTTCTGCAAGCCAACGGCGGGCAGCCGGCCAACAAGGTGCGGCTGAGCAGCCGTCGTACGGGGAAGGGAAATCCCTTCCACGAAACCAACGCCGCTGACCTGGTAAGGCCCCTCAAGTATGTGGAGAAGGAGGAGCTGCATGACCTGCGCAGCTCCAAGAAGTACGTGGTTTACCTGAAGCGCTCCGACTCGGACAATGGAAACGAGAACGGGAATGGCAATGACCATGGTCAGGGGAACGATCCCGAGGCGGACTGTAGCTGCTCGGAGCAGACTTACCGCAAGGAGCAGCGCCTGAAGCATATCTGCCGGCGACACAAGCGGCGGCAGCTGAGGAGGCGGACCAGCAGCTGCGGGGAGTCGAAGCACGAGCGTTGCAGCGAGATCTGCCGCTCCAAGAGCAACATTGAGATCAGGCGGCGTAAGTCACGCGAGCGGTATGCCAGCTCCAGTGAGTGGGAGGAGGAGGGTGAGGACGACGAGGACTCCTGCGAGAATTGCTGCTACCATAAGCGGCAGAAGGAGCGGGTGGTTTCCCGCAAGCGTTCGACATCCTCCAGAAGGTCCAAGGACCGCCAAGATAGTGATGAGGACAAGGCGAATCACACCCCCCATTCGTCGCCGGAGAAGGGTTCCAGGAAATCGATATCAGTCAATGGAGAACAGAAGGCTGCGAATCCGAAGCAGCAGCCCATTACGAAAGAGACACCTCCATCCGCCAGCAGGCATCAGACACCTCCCACCAAGGAGGCCACCTTCATCAAGTCGCCTCCGCACAGCGCCAAGAGCGAGAAGTCCACTATCATGGACACCCTCCTGGTGGAGGAATCCCACGCAGTGGAGCTTACAGACGAAGAGCAGGAGGCTGCCAAGTCGGTGGTGACTCAGGTGGATGTCCATCACGATGCCGAGCAGCTTACCTCAAAGTCTTCCGAGGACGTGCCTGCTGCAGAGGAACCTTCTGCTCAGGAGGAGGGAAAGCTACAGTTGAGCGAGGAGGAGACCCAGCTGGTGTCCAAAGAGGTGGAGCAAGTGATCAAAATAGCAGCTACGGCCCTGAGTAGCGAGTCCAAGAGTTCCAGTGAAGAGAAGCCCCCGGAAAAGAAAAGCGAGTCCCCTGTGGAAAAATCTGAAAAGGAGTTTAAGGAAGCCCCACAGCCTGCCACCCCAACGGCGCCTGCTCCGCCCTCGGTGCCACCAGCTCCCGAAAAGGAGGCTGCCAAGCCACAACCAGCCGCAGAGAAACCACAGCCGCAGCCGAGTACCATCGTCGCTGAAGGGGTTGAATCTGAGGCTTCAAAACCAGCATCTGCCGGCAAAAAACGCGGGCAGATGGAGCAGGCTGAAACCCGAAAGCCCACTCTCAGTCCCACATCCCCTTCGCTACCTAATTCTACTCCCACTCCCAATCCCCCCACAGATGCGGAAAAGCCCACGACCGCACCACAACCACGTCCTACTCCTGCTCCTGCCCCTGCTCCTGCTCCTGTTCCTACTCCCATTACCAACCCCCAGACGCCCACCCAACAGGAGCAACCGCAACGGGAGCAGGAGTCTAGGCGTTCCTTCACACTCCTTCCCTCCGATTCGGCGGACGATGACCCAGTTGCGAACCCAACTCCAAAAGCAGTTACTGCTTCCGATGAGCCCACAGCCGAGCGAAAATCGAGCTTCCAGGTGCTGAAGAGCGACGACTCCCTGGGCGAGTCGGAGGATCCCAAGAGACCCGGACGCAATGTCAGCAATCAAGTCTTTCAAGTGGTAGACGAAGGCAATTCCGTTGTCCAGCTGCCCAGTGCCGCGGAGCTGGAGAAGATGGACTACGACTACGAGGAGTACGACGATGAGTACGATGAGGACGAAGCAGATGCCATTGATCCGGAGCACGACAGTGCTCTGCGTCGATTCCTGAGTAGCGGTAATCGGCATGGTGTGGGCAGCTCAGGAGGAGCTGGACCAGGAGGCGCAGGCGGACCTGGAGATGACACCTCCGAGGGCATGGGCAACGGACGCAAGCGTCGTCTCAAGAAGCGTGTGCGCAGCGGCACCAAGACCCGCAGCAACTGGAAGAGCGCTCAGGAATCGCGCGACGGAGGCAGCAGCATTGCCGCATTGACCACCAGCAAGGATCAGGATTCTGGCTTCGAGCCGAGTCCACGGGCAGAGCGCAGCAAGATCCCCACCCTCCGGTCTGCCCACATGCCCCGCCGGCCCATCTACGCCACCCTGGACGGACGCTCCTGCAGCAGTCGGTTGGAGAACCGCAAGCCGGGCGACAAGGGAGCCTGCGACATGGGCGCCGTCACCAGGTCCATTCAGCGCAATATCCGCAGGTGAGTTTGTCTTATTAATTTATATTTTACATATACAAATCGGGCATATTTATATTGAAAAGAACAAGGTGTAAATTTCGTTAGGTCTCTGTAGGAAACACCGCTACAGATTGACCGTAAATGAGGCAGAGCTTCGAGTGTGAGCTGCAGTTCGGGCTTACAGCTTCGAGCCCCGTAGAGTTGATGGCGAGATTCATTCATTTAAATTAATATCCAGGCAGTTAGTGGCGCCGGCGAGCGCCGTCTTTTCGGCCGAAGATTTATTTACTTGATGCTTGATTTTAATCAACTTGAATGTCCTGCTGCCCGGATCGCATTATATCACGCGCGCACTTCAGCTCCGTAGTTGTGGCTGCGGCAGCCGCGGCGGCTCTTAATGTAATCAAACTGCCCAGCGTCGGGGCCGGAGACGGAGCCTGGGTCAGAGTCGATGGAGCTGCCGCCTTAAAGTTAATTTAGCCAGGGATTTAATAGCCTGGGCCGCATTTCTCATTCCTTTCTTTCCTTTTTATTTTTGTTGCGAGGGCTCCATTGTTGCGCTGGTCAGCAAATAAATTGTCCGGCTTCCGTTCGCCATGAAATGGCGCGCTTTAAAGTTATTATAATGCGGTTAAAGGCAATAAACGGGGCATTAATGTTCATCTTTCATGTACTGGAGCTTGAACTATGACCTTAAGCCGTAAGCATAACAGGTGGATGTCGCTGGTGACAAGAGGGCTTAATTTAATTCGCCGCCACGCTTTGTTGCCTCTTATTCGGTCCCTTAATTACCCAAAGGTGGATCGTAAATCATAATTAGGTCAAGTCCGAGTCCAGCCCATTGCCACTCGGCATGGCCGGCTAATATCCTGGCTGATTTATTCCAGTGCCCTCGAATGCTCCGAATCTCGTCCGCTGTCATTAGCCGAAATGCTCATTTCCGGCAAAGAGTTGCGCATTTTAATTAGCTGCACAGAATCGGCTCGGAGGGGTTGAATGCGGCAAGGACAAAGGACGCCCACCTGCGGTGCGATGTTTTGTTTATGCAGAAACTTGAACAAAATATGAAAATTAGCCGCAAGGAGGCAGCCAGCCAGGCAGTCGGAGTGGAGCGAAGTCTTTGGCTTCGTTTACAACTCGCTAATGCTAATTGTAAATGGAATTAGTGCAGATTAGCGAGAGCATTTTTAGAGGTCCTTGAAGAGGCGAGGATGGGAATCAGGACGAGAACGGGGCCATTACCATTTGTGTTCGCTCTTCGTTTGCCAGCTTGCTTGCGGAAATCCTTTTGTGTCCCAGGACTTTGCCAGGAATTGGCCATAAGCTCACACTAGCGACGCGTGGTGTGCCGGCGGCCTTGGAGCTCGTGTGCCGGTAATTTAATTTGTCATTTTCAGTGGGTGGTGCCGGAGATCGATTCCATTAGCTGCTCCCCTGTAAGCTGCTCCGCCAACTTAAAAGTCAATTGTATTTATTTATGGTATTTGCATAAGCCAGGCCGCAAAACTTAATTAAAAAGCGTAAGCTGACTTTTATTAATTTTGCTAATCTGCCTTGTAGCCCATGAATAAATTTGCAAACATTCACCGAGAAAGAAAAACAAAACAATACAATAACGGGGCGAAAACAGAGGCGAAATCCGGCCGGCGAGCGAGCGCATTTCATAAATAATTCTTTCCACTTGACTAATGAAAATATTTAACTCGGCTGTTTGCATAAGCCGGAGCAGCAGGCCAAGGCGGGCCAGGAACCACCATGGGTTCCGTCAAAGCCCGGAACCAGAGCCGAGATTCCGCCATGTTGAGGTCCCGGCAAATACAAGGCGTATACGCAATGTACGCAAAACCGAAAGTCAAACAAGTGTCTTGCTCAGCAACTTTCCGAACAAGTTCCTCAACAAGTCGGCGGGGGTCAATTAATTCCCGGCGAATCTACGGCGAGCATCGGGGTGGCGAAAAATCCAAATAGAATTTACTCGGGGGCCTGAACGGAAGTAACGCAAAAACACAGGAAAAAAAGTGAAGTAAAAAGAGAAAATCCATGGCTCCCAGTTGAATACTCTGGGCGGAGGGGGCTTCGCGGGCAGAATGCCATGAAAAGTGTGTAAATAGAGACTTTATTTTATTTCGTATTTTTCATTTTATTCTGCATTCGCACGCTTTTCACACGGACAGACCACCAGCCCCGTTCGTGGTCCTTGCGTCCCGGCAACTTTATTTTGTTTCCTCGTTTCGGCTCCGAAGAGATTAAAATTTTATCTGACGCATAAATTAAACAAATAACTTACCAGCGTTGCGTGTGTCTGTCTGCCAGTATCGGTGTGTGTGTGCGTGTGTGGGTGCCTCGAGTCCCAGCAGCACAGGTGAGATTTGGGATTTATAATGTGCGTTCTCGTAATTGACATTGTTAAATATTTGGATTTCGTTTTCGTTCTCGCCCGAATTTTATCTGTTGTCCTTGCGGATGATTTTTGTGGTCCTGCAGTGTGGCGCGTGACGGAATTTGGCATATTCGTAATTCGTTTTATTTGAAACTAGTTTTGCACAGGATATTGTAATTTTATTTATAAATTTGTAACGCAATGAGGGAGTCAATCCCGACGCTATAATGCATATTTGGCTTAATAATTCGGCCTCAATTAAAGCTCAAGAGGAATCCAGGAATCTTTTTTAATAATTCATTCTAAGTATTTTAAAATGGAAATCCAAATGTGATGGATTAATTCCATATTTTAATTAGCTCAATTTTTAAATAAAAAGTAATCTCTTGAGAAATGTGTAAGTTATCTCTCCTTATTTCAAACATCCCCCGATTAGTTCAATTTAAACTGCCCGGTGTCTTCATTTTCGGCCTTAAGCTGCTCCGCCCGGAGATAAAGTTGATGAAGCTCTCAGTTCTTTCAGATTTCGTCAGCCAGGCTTTTGGCCAGGCACTTGGCAAAGTTTGAAGGGCGGGCTCAGAAATATAGCCGTAATGAAAAATGAAGCGGAAAAGTTTCCGCGAAGTCTATCCGACTGTCCGACGGAGTGCAAAGCCAGCCGCAGACTTTTCACGGATTCTATGAGGGTGTGCGACTTTGTCAACACTTTTTGGCGGCCATCGATTTTCCAGGCGGCGCTTGGCAGGCAGGTGTGCAGCTATGCAGGCCACGTCTTTGCCATGCCATCCGGTCGCCTCTGTTTCAGTTTCTGGCCCAAACCATTAACACTTGGCAAAAGGTTCTGGTTTGTGCAGTCCCCTGCCTTTGTTGCCTGCTGTCCCTCGCAAATTGCCGGCGGGCGGGAATTCGTTGTTGCAACTTGTGCAGCACTAAATTTCTTTGCATTCTGTTGTCGTTGTCAGCGCTTCAGAAAAGTGCGCCTACGCTGATGTAGGTGCTGGTGTTAGCGCTGGTGCCGGTGCTGGTTCGAGTGATGGTGCTGACTTTGCCGCTGGCGGGCTTTCCACTTCATCCACTTTGCCGCTGCGTGCACTTTTTGCCTGTCACATTTGTGTCACAAACAGGAAGAGCCGGGCGGTGGGTGGTGTTAGCGGGTGTGGGCCAGTGGGCAGGACAGTTCGCTGCGAGCGGTTGCAGTGGAAAAATGTGGCACACAAAATCAACGCGCACAAGAAAATGAAATGAAAGTTGTACTAGGCGAACGTAAAGCGGAAACGGAAATCAGTATCACTCGGTGGCAGCGGGGGCGTTGGGCGTGGGCATGGGCCTGGGCAATGGCTGGGCTGAAAGTGTGCCAAGGACAGTGCTGCAAAAAGTATTTGCACAAAGCGAGGAAGACTTGCAAAGAACTCAAGCGCAACTGAACGAAGCCAAAAGCGAGGCGTAAAATTGAAAAGCGCTTCGGCAAACAAGTAATGGCCACGACGATGGCCAGGATAAGCACGGGAATGGTGATAAGGATGCTGATTCCTCTACTGATGAAGATGGAGATGAAGATGAAGATGAGGATGAGGATGAGGATGAGGATGGAGATGGAGGTGGAGATGAAGATGACCGCTGTGGCGGCGGCGGCAAAACAAGCGGAAGAACGATGGCCGGCTTTGAAGTCGCGCTGCGGGATTCCTTGGGCCCTTGGCCAATTTATTACGCAGCTTTTGGCGCACAAGGATTCTTGGCCATTTATTACCTGGCTCTTCGCAGCATCCTCCCCTGTCGATGCCCGCCGCTTGGCCAATGAACTTTTGTTTCAAAGTCAAATTGTTTTGCATAATTTCGCGAGGCGCAGCCAAGTGGCGAGCAGTGTCAAGCGGTCTCCTCCAGCCGGTGTGCTGTGCAAACAATTTTCCGAAAGCGCCGCTCTCGCTTTTCGCTTTCTGACCGCTTTTAGGCACCAAGTGCACTTGACAAATTTGCTTAGTTTTTTCGGTGAATGCGCTTCCCGCGCCAAAGGTTTCGGCTGCCAGTTGATTTAGAGAACTCGCTGGCCCGCGAGCCGAGTTAAAGGAGCAACTTTCGAGGGTCGCCGGCAAGATGCAGATTCCTTAAAGCAACTTGGCCGGGTGTTTGCCTAATTTTAATAAAATTTCTAATAACATTTTATGGCATAGAGGGTGCCTGCCGTTGGCAGCGGCTTAAATTTGACTCGCTTCGTTTATGCCCAGCCTCAATTATTAATAGAATTTTTTCCGCGTACGCACTTTAGTATTTTTGAAATTTTAATAACATGATGCCTTTTATTGCGCTCCAGCAGCTTCTGTGAGTGGAGGAGCAGCCACAGAAGAAAGGACCTTTCTGGGGCCCAGCAGGCGGCTGTGCCTTTGTTTGAGTCGCGAGGATATCAAAATGACAATTTACGTACATTTGCCAACATTTATTCTGCTAGCTGCTCCGGAAAGCCCGGGCCAAACATGATGCCGACGTCGGGCACAATGGTGCTGGGCGGAGACAAAGGCCACTGGCTGCGCTTTTGATTCGACCTTCTTTATGGCCCTCAATCTCATTCACTTCTCTGTTCGCAGATACTACATGGAGCGCAAGATCTTCCAGCATCTGCTGGAGCTCAAATCGCTGCAGATCCGCTCCAGCAAGCTCAACGAGTCCGTGCTGGTGAAGCGCGCCGTCGACGACTACCACAAGTCCTGCGTGCTCCTGGGAAGCGAGACGGGCACGCGGCTGAGGCGCTACAACTTCACCGAGTTCACGTTCAAGAACTTCGAGCTCTTCCTCTACGAGACGCTTAAGGGACTCCAGCGGCCGGGCACCAACAACTTCCAGAACATAAACGAGGTCTACGAGGAGGTGGGACCCCCATTAACTGCCGCTGGCTTATCCCTTCCAGCCTGCTTATCCCCTTTCTCCCTTTTTCAGGCGGAGCGCCGCCTGAGTCCGGACTACAATGCCTACGAGAAGGCGCTGCAGTGCACCACGAAGACGCACCGCTGCCTCCATGCGGCACACGCCTACACAGGCATCCCCTGTGCCGCCTACAGTGAGTAATCTAGTTATAAAATGCAGAAGAAAAAATAAAATAAACCTTAAGAGTAGTTAACATTTTTAGTTATTAAACTTAAATGAAGAGCTTTGCACTTTGCCATTTAGATCTTAATTCTAGCCAACCATTAACGAAGCAAATATAAAAGATTGTGGAATTTATTTTTTATCTCGAGAAGCTAAAGTAGTTTTACAACTTTGCGAAACATTAAAGCAAATGAATTGTTTTTATTATGGCAAAGTCTATCTATTTTTTCTGTGTAACTCGGCAGCAATCTGTTCCGTTTGCTTGAGGGCTTTAAGCTGCTCTGTGCAAGCGTGAAAAATGGCACCAGACAAGCTTTTGGCCGGGCCAAAGAGGCGAATCGTTCGTTGGCAACACTTTCGCCGGCACTGGGTCAAGCGTGGGACAGACACTCGAATTCAAAGCAGCTGCTAGCCAGCTGCAGGGCATAAAAATATAAATCCTAATTACGAGCAGTTTATGCACTGCGCGGCAAATTAAAAATATTCTCGACTCAACTCGACCCGACCCGACCCGACCCGCCGCCGCCTTTCTGGCTTTCCACTTTTATTACATCTTCCACTCGGCACTCGCCGTTAGCCACTGCCGGAGCCTGAGAGCTTCAAAGGATGCGTCCGGCTTATGGCAAATTAAAAACGCATTCATTTGTGCCCTCCGTTCCGCCTCCGTCCGCCTCCGTCTCTTCTGTCCATCACTGGGCACTGTTTACACACAGACATTTTGCTGACACAGAGAAGGTGGTAATCCTCGCCGAGTAGGTCGGTAATCCGGCAGCCAAAAACGCAGTCGAGACCCGGTTCCATTCCGTTATTAGTTTTTACCATGGCCATTTCTGCTGAGTGTCGTCTGGCGTTCCTGCAGGACACCTGCCAGTTGGCCGATCATCCCCTCGATCATTAATCTAATGTTTTGTCCTTGCAGTTCCCATGATGAATCACCACACGATGCCAAAGTTCGGCTTTGGACCGTACAAGAAGACGGGCAGCGTGAGCAGCTTCTTCCTGCCCAAGATCCTGACCAGCGGCCGCGCTTCCAGCGGCAGGGTTGCTGGCCCCGGTGGTGGCAGTGCGGGCGGCGGCAGTCGCTGCAATCACAAGGTGGCCCTGGAGTTGTCGCACGGCAAAAACAAACAGCTAATTTCACTGCCCGCGGAGAAGCTGGACAGTAACAAACGGTACTATGTGACGTTCACTGTAAAGGACTCCTCGGGGCCATCGGCGTACCAGCAGCAGCGCGGGAGTACCGCGGGAGAGCCGGGTGGCGGCAAGTAGAGCGCACCGTATACTTATTACGTATACGCAATGTGACACATAGTGCGTATACGCCAACGCCACGACTATTGCCCTCAGGCTTCGTCGCGGGAATCTGCCAAACCCGGGCCCGCATCCTCCAGGCGTCCTTTTTTGTTGCTCCTGGTCTTGGTCCTTCCACGGCTGCTGCTGCTGCTCCAAATGCATTAAAACAATGCCGTGGCTACAGTTTGTGGGGCTTTTGCTGCTGCTGCTCGTGCTTTTGTTGCTGCTTTTGTTGTGGCCACCCGTTGTCCGCGTTGCTTTTTATTCCCGTTCGCTTCCTGTCCGGATGTCGGAGGAATACCACGGAAAATGGGGGTTATGCTGGGTATATCATGGATATTTCGGCCAGGGATATGGATGGGAAGAGTGTTATTTCTTTTGAAAGGCATCAGTAACCCTTTTACTAGTTTATTCGCAGAAACTAAACATTTAAAAGAGTATTAGCGTGAATGCTAAAGAATTTTTGTTATTTTAAAGATAAATTAGGCGAAATGAATTTATTAAATACGTATTTCTTGTATCCCCAAGGCTATGTTCATAATCGTATATTCAGGAGATGATAAACTGCAGTTTATATACAATAAAAGCCACCTGAGATGTATCTATATAGCTTTGTTGCAATTTAGAGCATGCCAGTTAACTAATAATGGGATAAAGAGAAACTTAACGAACGAATTGACTTTAAAATTTAAAAGAGAATAGACCTTACAATCTCATGGGTAGTTGTTAGTGGCAGGCTTCTGTTTATAGTTCTGATATACAATATTAGCTTTAAAAATGCTTCTTATTACTGGTTGTAAGAAGAGTTCCTTTTTAAATATAAAGAGTTGAGCTTTTCAATTAATTTATACTTACTTTATTTCTAATTGTCCGCTCATTTTTTGTATTTAAAACCGACTTAGATTCCTTTAAATACCTGACCTAGGGTACCTGAATGTCGAATGACACCCTGTTCGCTGCGCTGTTGTTTCTGCTGCACTTTAAGATGGCCAACTGCTGATAATGGATGATGGCTCTGCTCTGCGGCTGTCAGTTGAAGTTGTCACGCCAACAGCGATGCAGGCAGCAGCAGCAGCAACTGCAACAAGACCAGCAGCAGCAATTGCTAAGGCAACGGCAGCTTAAATTATGTAGTCCTCCAACCCCGGGCAGTTGTTCAGTTCTACGGCTCCGTTCTGTGTTGTTTGTCTGTTTCGTATTCTGCTTCTCTTTTTTTTGCCGCTGCCGTCTGTTTGTTTGTTTGTTTGTCTGCTGGCGCTGCTGCTGCGCTTTTATTTCAGTTTTTCATTATCATTTTTTTGTCGCAGTTGCCGAGCGGATGGGGGTTTTGGGTTGGCGCTGGCTGCTGCTTGGCAAGCTCCTAATGCCACAGATAAGCGTTGTTATTAACGCTCGGCTTACCAGGAGCAGGCGACAGGCGTGAGGACATGCCGCCCATCGTCGCTTTTGTCCCACTCAGCCAAGGAAGCCAAAAGAGAGCCAAGGGGAATAGGACGAAAGAGCACCAGAACCAGCACCAGAAGCAGCAGCAGCAGCAGCAGCAGCAGCAACAGCCACAGCAGGGGAGCAACAACAAAAACCAAAGCAGATTCAGAATCAGCGAATGAATAAATGTAAAATATGTACCGTGCATTTCTTTGGCATTTCAACATTTTTACTTTATTTGCAATTTTATTTACTTGTCTGCTTGTGCTGCGCCCTTACCATTTTCCCGTGACTTTTCCACACTTTTCCCTGCCCTTCCCCATCGCATCGGAGCCATTCAAGCCGTTGTTTGTTTGTTTGCTTACTTCGCGCTGAGTGCATTGTAAATGGAGAATAATTGCATTGCATACAAAAAGCGTCGCGATTTTTAAATTGTATAAGCGAACAGGAGCAGCAGGAGCAGTGGAAGCAGCATCACCAGCAGACACAGCCACCGCCGTAAAATGATTTCTTTAAATATCAAATTATAAGAGCGGAGTGCATAATAAATTCCGCAACTTAAGAATTCTCGTTCCGCGTAGTCCTAAGGCAGCTGTTGCAAAATAAACGTTGAAAATGTCTAAATTGAGGCTTTGCTTTCATACGAAACAGAACCACACGCGGGGGCCGTAGTCAAAACAATGGTACCCACATACCAAGTGTCCTTGGCACAGATCCGAAAGCGGGCTGATTGCTCGCTTCGCAGGCGCCGGTATCATTATTCCAGCATCTGCTGAAATGACGACGACAACGCGGATGACTGCTAACAAAAGGAGCAAAGGAGCTGCGGCGCAGACGGGCGCAAAAACGAAAACATTTTTACGGCATTCTCGGCATTTGAGCAGCTTCCTCCTCTGCCAGCCCACCCTTTTTGGGAGCTGTTCTTATGACTGCCATGAATGTCAGGCGTAGAAGTGGCCCTCTCCGGCAGTTGTGGCGACATGCAGCTGTCAAGGCAGGGATAGCAATAATCGCCGCGCTCAATCGAAGCCGTTATGAGTTTCACCAGGACGACCAACAGGACCGGCAGGACCAACAGGACAGCCCGGTTGTCAACCGTCTGCTAATTGAATTCCGAACTGGCCTTTATGGCATCCAAGTGCCATCGGATTGGCCGCTTTCCGTTTGCCATTTTCCATTCAGAGTTAGCAGAGATGTTCAATTCCGAATCTGTAGGAAAGATATGGATAAAATTTACATGTTACTAATAAGAATTTTAGTATAAATACTTAATAGTTATAATTAATATTCCGTCTTTTTGTCAGAATATAAATTTTAACGAAGAATAGGATTATGATGATTGATTCCAGTTGTTCATTATTTATATTACCTTAATCCTTTGGTTATTGTATCATAACTTTGAGCTTTATCATTTTCTCAACTTGGCCACTGCTAGTTGCCCAAGAATGGCTGAAAAACAGCCAAGTTAGCCGCACAGATTGGAGGGCATTAATATTTCAACAGTCCTGTCCGGACTAAGCATGCCTCCGTGAGTTGTGACAGCGCACTTTGAATGGCAAAGGACTCGGCCCGGCCAGGGGCGTCATTTAATTTATTTAAGCATGCTGCGGCTAAGCAGTCACTCTCGGTCCGAGGAACGCCAGCAGCCGGCAGCCACAGATCCAGCTTCGTCTCCGTCTCCGTCTCCAGCTCCAGCTTCAGGAGCAGTTCAAGTGGTTGGCCCGGTGACCCTGGGATTTCATTTCGATTTGCCCACTTGGCAGCAAATCTTCGGATTTATGTGGCTTTATTTTTAGTCCGAGTGCTGCAAAGTGCGTTTGGACCGGATGAGAACTTAAAATTCCAGGCAATTGCGGAGAGAAGCTGCAATGAAAGTGCTTGCCGGCAAATGAAAACGCCATGAAATTGACAACAAAAGCAATGCAAAGACATTTGGGCACTGGGCATTCGGCACAGGCGAAGGTGAGCTGGAAAGTAGAGTGAAAAGTAAATCCGCACGTGCCAACCCAAATTGCGGGGAGGGAACTGGGATTGCGAGACCACAATGCAGATTCCGAGTTACATTTTGAAATAAAGCTGTGGCTTGAGCATGTCCCGGAATTCATAAGGCAAGTTCGGGGCGGGTGTTCCATTACCAATCGATTGTCCTAATTCAGTTTGAATGGTCCCGAGGTCTCATTCCCACTCCCAATACCAATGCCATCTCCTTGCCAAGTTTTCGCCCTAAAAAGTGTGCAACAAATTACGACAAACAGGCGCTTGCATTCACCGAAAGTTTCACTGCAAAACTTAACTTTCTTGGGAGATGGTCGGCCCACGCTCTGCAAATTTCCCCAAACTGTTTTAATCTCTTGTGCACGCCAAGGCCGCCTGAGCCTCCTCCCCCAGCCCACTTGCCGAATCCAATCCTGCTCCATTGCTCCGTAATTCGAATCGCTGGCTTTGGGCGGAGCGCTCGTGTTTGGCTTTGGGGCACACAGTCAAAGCGAAGGAGGCGGTTAGCACTAAGAGGCAAAGTAATGAAGGCGGTCTCGGTCTCCATTGACCGACCGCCTTGCCAGTGTTCGATTACGCGCCTCAAGTGGCAATCAGGCTGCAGACGGGTGGGATGCAGCGCCGCAGGATTTGCTCGGCATTAATAACCCTTAACCCTTGGCCGAAGTTGGGAAAGCCGGATTGGAGCTCCGACCCGGCAGCGGCATTAGTTCCCGCCTTTGATGTCTGAACGGACGGGGCGGGCGGCTTAATTGGAATTGATTTGAACACGAGGCGGCGCTGATTTGCTTTAAATCTTGTTTATTTATTCAGTATTCAGTATTATTATTATTAACACACTCAGTAGTTTCGACTTAGTTATAATGTATGTCCGCTTTGAGTTCGCTTTACGCCGCACTCTCGCCGCTTTAAATTTAATTTATTTATAGATCTAACTTTGCTTAAAAACAATCAGTTTGGTTTTGTCCAGAGTGACAGAGACAGAGACGGGGAACGGGTGCGGGCCCGTGCCCCGATGATTCCATGTATATAGTATGTATCTATATATATATTTCAATTTATTTTATTACGCATACGCACTGTATATTTTGCTAGTCTGCCGTTTCACTTTATGTTTGTATATTTGAAATTAGAATTCGAATTACATTGGAGTATTGTGTAAACTGTATGGGCGTACTATTATTATTATTATTATTATTATTACTTTCTCCTTGCCGTACTTTGCGGGTTACTTTAGTTATTTATAACATTTACAATGAATTCGGTCTGGTTGCTTGTGTTTTGTTCTGTGGAGTGGTTGGTTTCTTTACTGGACTCTGGAAATTGGCTGTTTACTCGACATTTATTCATTATGCACTCGAACAGTCGGGCACGAGAATGCCGCCCCTTCGGCGGCAGCGCTCTGTTATTCATCTTGAGGTAATAGAATATTCATGAAGTGCCAGAAATAGCGGCTGTCGGATCGTATCGGAAAGAAGAAGTCAGGGGGCGTGGCCCGGAAAGTGGTCCAGAAATGGGTGAAGCTGACGCCAAAAACTTTTTGATTCGCCTTCGGTCGGGGGCTCTAACTGCTAATACATCCTATAACCTATATCCTAATGCAGACATAGACTGATGAACGGCCGCCCTGTATTGGCTCCATGCAAGTGGCCCAGTCCCATTTCGGGCGTTTGCTCTGATAACCAATGTCTCTCGGCTGGTTGCCAGCCGTCGAGCTCTATGAGTCCTAATTACACTTTCGATACACACGACTTAATTAGCTACTGGCTTACTGGCTAGTTGTTCATTAATTACAATTAATATTTAACATTTAAATGCAGTTTGATTAATGTTTGCCCGTTCTCTATGTACAGTCGATGGTGCAACAGCAACGATTTTTGAATGATCTCTGTGGGATCCTGGGTGTGTGTTTCATGGTGGCGTATGGTGTTTCATGTGTGATGTAGGCTATTTACAGGTTTGTTTGCTTTTTGATTTCAGTTACAAGTTCGTAGCGTGTTCGCTTTGTCTCAGAGTTCTATATATTTTGATTCTGCAACGGCGATTCGCATGACACTTACAAAATGGCTTGTCCTTATCCGTTGCCCGTATATAACGTAACGCAATACGTATTACCTTTAACGCTAATGCATTTAAATTTATGCTAAAAATTTACAGCTATGTTAAATGAAATGCCCGTGAATTATGAGGCCTGTGTCTGTGTCTGTGTGGTTTGTTGTGTGTTGTGTGTGGCTGGGCGTGTGTAGGTTGGCTCACTATGGTAGATATTTATTATTACTTTTTACAATTACTTCAGCGTTGGATCCAGGGTCGTAAATTCCAATTCGCCGCGCGGCAATATCAGATCCGGGTCTGCAATATACACTTTGGTTGGTTGGTATAAAACAAAATCAACAACAATGCGGAGCGAGCATATGTGAATGGGAGTGTGTGTGCGGTGAGTGTGTGTGCCAGTCGAGGTAAGGATATAAATTCATGGGAGTGAGTAATGGGTGAGCGAGTGAGTGTGAGTGTGAGTGTAAGAGTGGGTGTCCAGGAATAGAGAAACAAAAGCAAATTGTTTATACCGATTAGTTTGGCTTGTTTGGTTGGTTGGTTTGTTGTCATTGCTTTTCAGATATTCACAACACTTGCAAAATGACATCATAACAGAGTTGCAAATTATTATTTGAGCGGCGAAAAGAAAAGAGAACCATTAGCAAATAAGTACATATCGAAAGCGTGGCCAACTGTGCGCTGATAAGGAAACAAATGGCATCTAATAAAATAGCAATATGAACAATAATAACAATACAACAATAACAGCAACGGCAACAGCATCACGGCAGAAGCACAACAACAAGAGGCGGCAATCGAAATACACAAACAGGAACTGAATAAGGAACAACAAGGACATTTGAGCGACTGGCGACTGGGACATTTCAATATTAATATTCACTTTACGGGGACACGCTCCCCATTTGCCCTTCCGCTCGTAAACGTAAAATAATTCAACAATTTCTTAATTTTTATAGCGCATTTTGCTGGAATTTATGTGCGAGTCGCTTTTATTGTGGTCCGTCCCAGTCCGACTTATTGTACAAGTGAATCTTGAGCGCCATCTAGCGCGGGCTCCTCGCACCCACAGTCGCCCCTCCGCTTGTTGTTTACGGTTTTGCAGTTTGTTATTTGACGTGGCCCCGCCCGGCGAGCACCCAGTGATATTTTATTATTATCGCCTTTTATGTCACATTTGTGTGGCGTCTTTGAGCCATAAAGACGCACAAACTAAGGCGGCTCTAGTGCGTCTATGTGTGCGTGTGCCGTGTCCTGTGTCCTGGGCCCTGAGCCCGGTGCTGTGTGCGTGTGTGTTTGTGCTTTTCGGGGCTGTGGCCTTTCACGTTTACTTTCACGCCATGCCTGACAGCATTAAAAAATGTCAAAAGTCGCAAAAATGTTGCCAGCCTGTATGGCCCAGCAGACGACAAAAATGAAGGCGGAAGACCTCTCTGAGGGCGAGCGGTTTCAGTGGATAGCGGAGCGGAGGGTACAGGAAACGGAAGTGCGGCGACAAATGAATGAACAGCGATGACATTGAAGCCTCACGAGAATGGCTGCTAGAGTACGTGGGCCAGTCTGCACGTGTGTGTGCGAGTGTGCACAGGAAGAAAAGCTTTCTGTAATATTTTTAGCTGAATTCTTTTTAAGTTCGAAAGAAGTTACACAACAAGTTGCTTAAGATATTCTTCTAGATTCTGCATAAAAATATATATATTTTCTTAAATACAAAAAAACTCATCACTAAATGACTGGCTTAATATTCTAAAATGTATATTCCCATATCTAGGCTTAAATAGATACCAAAATTTTTCTCAGCTAGATTCTCCTTGCTCTATCCTGGTTAGGTTAATAATATTGTAGCTTCTTTTTTCGACGGCTTTGTCTGAATATTTTCTGTGCGCCGGGCCTGTGATGCGGCGTAAACAATGTTGCCAAAGCAAATTCTGTGGTATTTTTTTGCGGAATGACACAGACATCAAAGTGAGAGCACGGATACACACATACACGCACTTTAAGGAGTCTTTAAGATAATACCACCATACTCGCACCGCAGAGAACGGCGCCGTGTGCTCATTTCGAGTGGCTGCTGTGCGGCTCGGTCTCAACTTTGTCTAATTAGACGAGTGCCGCTGGAGTGCACATGGAGCCCGCAACCCACTCGCATTACTTACAATCCAAATACTCCTACGCCAGCTACGGCAATAGCAGCGGCACCGGCATCAGCAGGTTAACGAAACGCGGCCAGCTAGGACGAAGGCCACACAAACTTGGCTCATACTCGCGACTCTTGGCTGGCAAGACAAACAGCAACAATGGGACAAGCAGCAAAAAAGCAATGCTGAGCAAAATGAATGGAGCAGCATGAAATGAAACAAATGTGCACAAAAAGCATGCCTCTCCGCTGCTCTCCTGCTCGCAGTTCCTCCTCACGCACCCTGAGATATGGCTGTGGGGCACAAAAAGTCAAACGAATTTGACTGCGCCGTGGGCTTCGTCCTTTGGTCCCCCGGTCCCTTCCCCAGTGCCACCTGTACGGTGGCGCACACACACACACGGCGCTAGCATATGCAATTAAAAATGTTGGCTAATGACAGCCCATGCCCATGCCCAGATGTGAGGCTGTCTTTTCGTGGCATTGGACGAGTGGTGTATATACATCAGGGTACAGGTATGTGCACAGTGGCTCACTTGTTTGCCCTAAGTTACGGCGCTGGAAGTGTTTTGCTCTTTTTACATCCTTTTTATTTCAATTTGACTTGGCTGCTAGTGGGTAGACCATGAATTCCTAGGCAGGACCTAGATCAAAATTACTAGCCTAACTCGACACTCTGCTCCTAACTGGTCTAAATACCTGTTCTAAATGGTTTGTGATGGGGCACTTTTATCAGGAAGCAGTGCTTTGTCTCGGGAAATTTACCTCAGTTTAGAAAATATCCTGGGAAAGTAATAGAAATATCTTTTGTAGTCTGTTGTAAAGTTCTTTTCGAAATGAATTAATTTTAAATCAATGTCCTTTATACTTTACATATCACTTCCATTATTGGCAATTTAAAAACCAAATTTATCCTCAAACACTTCTTGGGTATTCAAGCTTCGGCTTCTTGAAGTAACTTTTCCTTCTAACTTTAATTTACTCTGAGCCAATAATTGTTTTCCATTTAAATTCTACAAAAATTAAGGTTTGATTTTGCTAACACCAAGTTTTACATGTAAAGATTTAGAAACTATATATTATTTCGATATTTATTTTCATGAGGAGTTCCAGGCAGTCGCTTAAGACTCTTTGCAGCCTAGTGTAATCCTCGCCAAGACAGTTACCAAACTGTCTGTTCTCAGTTGGCGTCTCGGAGCAACAGCTACAACATTCTTGGACCGCTCCTCCGGCGCACTTCAGCCCGACTTTGGCACTTGTTAGTGTCTTGTAAGCCAGTTGACTTGGTTTACGTTCTGCCGGGTGAGAGGGCAGCACTGGAGCGGGAATTACAAATATGCACAACCGAGAAAGTCGAAAGTGGTGTGTGTGGGGGTGAGCGTCATGTCAGCCGAACAGCCCCCCGGCGCACATAAATTAAGGCTGCTGACGGGGGTAGTGCAGGAGCTAAACCGAAAAAACTGGAAAAACATATATCCGACAGAAGGGACAACGAGCTGAGAGTAATGAAAATATAAAATTAAATCGCTGACAAAATCAAATTTAGCTAATTTGTGACATTTGGGCCCATACTTCAGGAACCAAGGCGACAGGGCAGGGAGCGGGCGGGACATGTTGTGTTAGCAATAATATCACGTATACGACACATCTGCCCATTAAATAATATTTGCATTTGCCAGCATGACGGCACGTCAGGCCCCGCTCTTCTGATGTCTCTCTTTTCCCCTATGTGTTTGTGTGCCTTTGTGCTTATTTTTGTGTTTTAATTTAGTGCTTTCGAAATAATTAAAATTTATGCAATTCAAAGTTAAAACAAAGTCTGCATGAGCTCGCTCAGCAAACAGAGCGAGCCGAGGAGTGACGGAACGAAAACGGAGAGGTTAAAGCTGGGAATATTTTGCAAATTTGTTGCTGTCTGAGGCATGTTTGTGCCGAGTACATGTGTTTGTTTGCAGTGCGTCTGCTGCGCTTCGAAATTTATGCAGAACATCGCAAAGACTTGGCACTGCACTCCTCCGAGTGACACACAAACGGGTGCTAGGCGGGATTGCAAAGAATTGTAGAGAAATATACAGCAATGTCAACAAAAACAAAGGCTATGCAAACGGGCTTTCCCATGGCCAAGTGTGGAGCATTAATGCGTTTTAAAAACCATACTTGCACGAGATCCGGCACCTATTTGCCAGTGATTGGCCAGCCGAATGGCAGCCCAAAACTTATAAGCTTCAACTCGTTTTTATTTAATATCTGTGATCCATTCAGACCAAACCCTTAGCCGGATGACTTTTGAGAAGCTGACTTACTTTGTGAATAGTGGCAAGTGAGAGGAAGCTTTGCCATTTCTGTGGCAGTGGCATTGGCTTGGCCACAAAGCCATTGCCAAATAATTACAGATGCACAAAAGGGAAAAAAGTAAATCTGATGAGACATGTGGATGCAAGGATGAAGACAAATTAAAATGTGAAATGGAGCAAGAACGGAGCCGGGGTATGTAGGGGATATTAAAAGTATTCATCCCTCCTCATCCTCATCCTCATCCGCCTCCGTCTCCGCATGCTGCCAATTTCGACAGGGACTTGGCACTCAAACATGACTGACCATCTGTGGCCGGGTCTGCAGCTGCAGTTGGAACTGCAGTTGCTTCTGTTCCTGTTTCTGTTCCTGTTTCTGTTTGAGTATCTGTGTCTCGTGCTGTTTCTGTTTCTGGTACTGGTACTGGCACTCGTATTGGTACTGTATGCTTGCTTCGACCTGCTGCACAGATTTAGTTACATAAAATTTACTTTGCATACATTTGGGCGGCCAGGCAGTGTTTCGGCTCCCAGAACAGGGGTTCCCAGCAAGTGGAGCAGCTGTGGCCAGGACCACGGACACGCTGCGAGGCTGGCCGGACGACGTTGCGAGCAGGGGCATTAGCACATCTCCTGGTTGGATGGATAACGGGAACGTTACGGTTAGGAGGACGGCGACTCTCGGGATGAACTCGTTACGTGTGGGGCACACTACTATACATGGCTTTAAGTACTGGGCAAGGTATTTACAACTTCAAGTCGAGGATTAAGACAGTTGGAAGGCGAGTGGAGAGTGTTTCGCTACCTACAGAGAAAGGCAGAAGCAGAGACAGAGAGAAGAATGTGAGGGGGAGGCAGAGAACTATGGCTAGGGTTCAAGTGGAGGTGGTTACTGGTTACGCATTACTTCGGGTGCCCGACTAGTACGGAAGTATCCTTCCGGTACTCCAACTAATCGCTCAACTCATTCAAATTCAAATTCAAATCAAATTCAAATCGAATGCAACGAAATTAAATACTTTGATCTGCGCTAATTGGAAAAGTGTACTCGAATGTCATAAGCTACTTTGTGAATGCCAAATGAGGGGAAATTAGTTTTCCATTTACACCTACTCGCACTCATTAGTTGGCAGCCAATTTGATGTGCAACCGCATCATTAGCGCAGACTCAAGCCAACCAAATTGTTTTATGCCAAATGGCGCCCGCAAGCGCTACTCACATGCTCGCGAGTACTCAAAATAACTAAACATTCGTTTCGCACAAAAACAAAGCATTCGGTCAGCAAACAGCTGTCGGTTGAAAAATCTAAGTGCTTGAGATTCCGACAATTTATTCGATTTGCATTGTGACTAAACAAGATGTTTGACCAATCTACATAATGGCTACGAAGCAGCGTGTTCGGGTGGGGTGTACAGGCAATCGGTGTGCATTTCAACTATTTACATAAACATAGAGCAATACATTCAACTGGGCAAATCAATCAACTAAAACTTAAGCTACAACTACAAATTAATATCAAGTGGCTCTCGAGTCGCAACTGAAAGGTCCTCGAGCGCTTCGATTGGGGTGCACACGCAGAGTGGCGGATGGATAGATAAATTAATGGCTACTTGACTACGATTACGGCTACGGATACAGATACATCTACGACTACGGCTACAGTCGGTTGAGTATAGATTTTGGAATAGTACCGTTTAGACTGGGCTGCGCATACTGGATGAAGCTCTCGGAGATGTAGTGATGGGGCCCGGCCACGCCCACAATGGCTCCACCACTGGACCCGACGCCTGGCACGCCAACGCCGCCGCCTCCGCACAGGTGGGCCGTGGGTGGGGCCACTCGCGCCCTAATCTCCGCCGCCCGGCCGCCGCCCTCCTCCAGCTCGTTCAGCTCGTCCTCCTCGATGTACATGCTGGGCACATCGTTGCGCGCCGGCCTGCAAACACACACAAATTGAAAAATAGTCGTGAAAATCTATTAAAAGTTCAGTTTGCCTGCCTGCCTCACACAAGTTGCTAATAGTTCCCAAGGCGCGCACCACTTTTTCCGGCAACTTGTTTGGAGCTATATAAAAACCGTTTAGCAAAGTGGACAAACTAAGCCGGGTGCCTGCTCTCAGGTGACTCAAAATTCAATATCAACAGCAGCATTCAAAACCTGCAGTCGCCACCTGGGAAGCTAGCAACTTTTCCGGCTGTTTGTGGCAGAAACGCCGGGATCACGGGGCGGATGCGCAATACCCGCACACTCGCAACCGCTGACGAGAGCTGTGCGTATCGACTCCGCATTTGAATGATAAATATATGGGCAAAAATATAATCATTTCTCTGGAGGGCCCTCGAGAACTTTTAATCAGCCTACTTGATGGTCCATTGTAAATTAAATATAAGCCGACTGCCGCTGGGAACGCTAATTACGCCGCACTCTATCTCTGTCTCTTATCGGCGGCATCAAATATTTGCACTAATACTTTCCCGCAAAAGGCAAATCATTAAAATTTATGCATAGCCGCACATGCCACGGACCCGATGGGGTGGCATCGTACGGAATGGAATGATGGAGCGCCACACAGGTGCGCGGCTGATGATGAAATTTTATTTATGCACGGGCATGTCACGGCGGGGCGAACAAGGAGCGCGTTTGACAGTCGGGATGACCATTTAATGACCCGCATGCGTTCTGGCTTTGATGTGCCCGCGACTATTTTCGGCAACTATAATTAATATTTCGTTGGTTTCCCCTTTGAAGTGGTCGCCCGAATTCATTATTGAGCAATCAGCGCCAGTGCCAGTGCCAGTGCCGCTTGTCGAATCAAAGAAAGAGCCATCCCGACTCAGTTCAGGGGTGCAGGTCCGTGGCCCGTCTACATGGACACAAAGGACAACGAGGACGGGCGCGGGACACTGTGTTTATCTTTCATTAGCAGGCTGGGGGCGGGAGCGTGGGAATCGGGGCTAAGCAGCTGCTTAATTACCCGCCCACAGGAGGAGGCGCGACCCTTTCGCAGATACAGCGCTGATTTCCTATCTTAAATGGAAACTCTCACTTGTGCGGCTGCCGCCCCGCTTCCGGTCCTCGTTTATAGCGATTCTTTTTGGGACCCGACCTGGACCCGCTTGGGTCCTCGTAGTCAGGTGCAGGTTTAATTAATTTAATTACAGACTAAGCATAATTTACTGGCCAGGTGCGTGCTCGGCTCTAATCGATTGGCGGCCCCAAACTGTTTAGACAATCGCTTTAATGAACCCGGCACTAACCAGGTCGGATTGGCCAAGCGGCCTGTTGGCCTCTCGGCCTCTCGACCTGTCGACCTGTCGGCCGGTCGACCTTCCGTGGGCGGTGAGGTGAGTTTAAAGCAGGCTGAATTGATTGAGCGACCGTCATTTAATTACTTTCTGCGTAAGAAGCATAACCGGGAAATGCGCAGGAAAGTATTCCACGCTTTCCTTGCCACAATCCCTCCCACGCGGCCTGTTCTGAGCTTCTTCCGCTTTGACTGTCAGTCACGTGCCCCACATAAATAATTTCGTAATTATTTCTGTACACACATGCCGGGAGCAAACAATTTCATTATTAGTTTTTCCCAGCAGCCAGCAGGATGGAAACAAAAGACCAGATCCCTTACTCACCGCATGCTCTTGCGCACCTCCTGCGGCTCAGGTGGCCGCGGACGATGCCGGCAGACCACGACGATGCCGGCCACGATAATTGACGTCACCACGACGGCGCCTATCACCACGACGGCGGCGAGTATTAGCAGCGTGGACTGTTTCTTCGGTCCACTGCCCGTGCTGGCGCCGGTGCCCAATCCGCTGGAGCTGCCGCCTCCGCCCGCACCACCGCCGCCATGGTGCGTCGTTTCTGCGGGCGTTGGGTCCTCGGATAGAATGGATTCATCTGGAAAGGTATAGGAGGAGATATCTATTAATACACAGGGGGAAATATTGCTAAACATTAATTGATAATACCTCAAGGATACATATTTGAGGTATTAAATCTAAGACTGAAAGATAATGATACCCTTGACAGCGACAAGGTTCCCAATTTAATCCAAGTTTTATTTTTATAAGTTTTCATCCCTTTTTCCCTGTGCATTATCATGGGTCGTAGGTGGAACTAGAGATAGTTTCAGGGGCCTCGCAATGATTTGTTATTTGCTCGGAATTAGTTTGATGCTGCTGCTTCTGCTGATTTCTGTTTGTCCCCCATCACTCAGTCGCCCGTCGTTTATTTATTTACTTATTTGCTTGGCTGTGCCGTGCTCTTTCGCCTAGCTAATTGCCTTTGACTGTTTGCTTATTGTGTTTTTGTTTATCGGGCGCCTCCCCTCGGCCGGCAGGATGAAATAGGGTTGAAAATTGAAATTAGCCGTAATGGCTGAATGCTCGGAAATGGGAGATCTACGGGCTTGATAAATGGTCGCTAGTAGGGAACAGGAATTATGAATATCAAAGGCCAGGAACCGGGAGGCCTCCACCTCTGACCACTTATTACCAGCGATTAGGCCTGATGGCACTTGCCGCAAAGCCTGGGCAATTATGAGCAACATGTGAGGCATTGTTTATATTTATTAGATTTCCAGCCGGCGGAAATTGCAGCATAATGTGTGAGCTCTGGCTGAACTGATTGTAAGATGATCCCCGGGCAAGATTTATGCCAGACATTCGTTAAAGCCAGCCTCCCCTTTTCGTTGGCAGGCAGGAGCATTTCCGCTCCATTTGCAGGCCGTCAAAGCAACGGCGCCGGAATTGAAACATTGCCAGGCACGGAGGAGCAGAAGCAGGACTTTCTTCAGGTCTCGGCCTCGGTCTCCCGGTTTTGAAGTGAGCGTTTGAGTGGAAATTGCCTACACCTGCGGCTCAATTTAATTTTTGTTGCTGCCTGCCGTTATTGCCCGGCCTTTGGACTGGATCGGCTTCTGATGCCAAGGTTCACGGCATCTCCATCATCAGCTCTGCCTGTTTTTTAATCAGTTTCCCAGCTCCAGCTCCCTCTGTGTCTTCGTCTCCATCGTCTCTTGGTTTACCTTCGCCACCATTGTTTGGTCGGGCAATTACTTATTTATTCGCTGGCTTGGCTTCTTCTTTGATGCTTTTTTCGCTGCTCAAGTGCCCACTTTGCTGGGTATTTTTCACGATTTCCCTTCGCTCGCCGTGGGTGGGCCAAGTGCAATAAATTCTGTTGATGAGTTCTGCGTAAACTGATTTAAATCAGCGTCAGCTGATTTGGCCCCATTTTATTTATTCCCTAGAATCTGGTTAGGTGGCAACCGCCTGGCGACGACCTGCTTGCCCGAATTTATGGTCCCACATATGCCGAACGGAAGCCCACGAAAACAAAACAAGGGGAAAAACGCAAAAATCTGCGTGGGCTAGGCAAAGGCAGCTGTTAAAATTCCGCATAAATTAGAAGGGCTCCCAGCGGCCTGCGCCGCCGCGGAGTCCATATAGTCTCGGCTGTGTAATCACAGAGGCCGAATTTACGAGCCCGGACAAAGCCGAATCTGCGGACGGAGGCCCATTAACATGCATAAGTAACTGGGAGACGCCGGGAGCTGGCGTGGAGTGGAGTTCGGGCAGCTGTTGTTTCATGTAAATAAGTTTCGCCGGGAAATTGACTGCGCCGCAAAATCTAGTGAGTGCGCCTAATCGAACATTTGCGTATCAAATGCAATTAGCGCCATTAAATCGGGCAATATGAGTGATTTATGACCGGCGGGCGGGAAAGCCGAAAAAAGGAAAAGGAAACCGAAATGAAAATGGCCGAGTATTGCACGGCTCGGGCGGTAAATGGAAGTGGAAATGGTAATGGAAATGCAGATAAAAATAAAAATCAGCATGAAAATAATGACAACATTGTTGTCGTAGTTGTGTGGGAGCAGGAGCGCAATACAGCGGAATACCAGGAGCGAAAAAGAGAGGCAGAGCGGCAGAGAGAGAGAGAGAGAGAGAGCCTGCAAATGGGAAAGGAACAATAAAAGAAAAGTGTCTACGGTGGCCGTTAAGCAAAACGAAAATTGAAGCAATTCCGCTTACGCTCCCACACACACACAAACACACTTTCCCATGCTCTCGCACACTTCACATGTGCTCACATACAAACACATATACACACACACACACACTTACACACACACAGGCAGTCGCATTATGTCGTTAGGCTTGAGCAAAATGAAGAGGCTGTTGCGGCACGCCCCTGCGTATACGTAATATGCGTGTGCCCCACTCAAAGAATTGATGGAAAATGCTGAAATGCTTTCCGCTTCACTGCATAACTCAGTCACTGGATTAGAAAAGGGCGTCCCGTCCTCAAGGGCGAGGCCCCGGGCATCCACTGACTCACTGGAGGCAGTTAGGCATTCTGCAGGAGACTTCACGTTGGTTCTTGGCTCTTTGGGATTCTAATACTCAGTATTTGGCGGGTAGACTATCATACACGGGGTTTTCAATTCCTAAAAGTATGTATATTTCAGCGTCAACAAACAGAATGATTTAGATATATCTTCTGGAATTCCGAATTTTGTATTTAATCTGAAGAGACTGCAGAGCATCCCTTGGTCGGGGCCACTCTGACCTGCTTTCTGCCTTTTCCCTCTGTGTGAGTGTGACGCCATGTGCGAACTTTTCGCGGCGGCTGATTGAAGACGATTTCCCCGAACTTGCGTTGATTTGAAAATGCAGTCAAGCGTTGAATTAGACAGTTCCGTCCTCAGCTGTTCCGAGTTCCAGTTTCTGTTTCAGTCTAAGGACGGAGACCGAGACCGTGATGGAGACCCGGAGCCTGGCTCAGGATCGGGGTACTTTATTGGCCCGGGAAAGAAGTGACCCACAACTAGCAACCGGGAGGCCATAACTTTCTCTGTTTATGTGATTAGCAAGAGAGGCCGAGCGGCATGACCGGGCTCCTTTTTTTTTGCCCAGTTTCAGCTTCAGTTTCCGCTTGTCGGCTGTCAAGTATCTTAGGATTTTTCGGGGTACACTCACCATATGGTCCCAGTTGGGCGGCCACGCGTACATTCTCAATCACCACCGGCGGCTCGCTGCGTCCTTTGGCGTTGACGGCGTAAACTAAAAATTGATATTCCCGTCCCGGCTCTAAATTATTCAAACGAAACTGTGGACTGTTCTCCTGCATGCGGAAGATGGGTGCAGATGTCGCCTGAAATTATACACAAAGCAAAACATTTCAATATATAGAATACATGGCGGGCACACCCATATGCGCCTGCTAAATCGGGATGCGACCATGACAACGGCACACAGGCGCAGTTATAATTCACTCGCCATACGCTGCCAAGTATGCCATGTATTTTTAACTTTTCGGTCCAAAGCGGACCCAACGCATAAATAATTATTCATGCCCGAAAACTGTTTTGGAGGCACAACTGTACAGGGCCGAGGCTGCAACCGAAGCCGAGGCCGAAACAGGAGCAGAAACCGAAACAGAAACAGGACAGTCTGAAATTTTAAACTGAATATCCGTTTGCCGTAATGGGACACAATCGAGTGAGCTTCGTTGGTTACGCACAAATTCCCACTCAAGTAAGCGTAAGTAATTTATGTTGTCCTTGCGGCACTTTTCCAGCTCCAGCCGAGTCCTGCCGCCGGAGGCAGTGTGTGAGTGCGAGTGCCAGTCCGAGTGTGTCCTTTATCTAGCATGAAAGTTTAAAGCTGCCAACCGACGGACCAACGCGTGGGTCATACTCTGTCCAGGACACGGACCCGGAGAAGTAGTCCCTGCCTCATCATCATCATCATCATCGTCGTCGTTCGTATTTTCATTTTCATTTTCATGACCATCCTCGTGATGAGCTTTGCGCTTGGCTACTTTGCTAATAAACTCGCCCGGCAGAGCGCTTCATCAGAAGAGAAGTCCGCCCGGGCTGGCTGCGTTGAGAGCGCAGCCAAACGAAATGAAATGAAATTTTCATATGATATTCCCATCTACGACGAGTGACAGGGATAATTTAATAACTCAGCAGCGTGCGGCGGGGACAAAGGGTGCGAGCATTTGACCGGGGTCTCACAGCATTAATTATGTTGTCCCTTTTACACTCGAGTGGGCTGGAGAAAGTCCTGCAGCGGCTGCCCTCTTATCCTCCAAATATTTATTACTAATTCAAGCAGAAAAGTCAAAGGACATGCACACTAATTGACCATATGGATTTCAAGTGAATTATTGCCAAGTCCCTGCTCCTCACTGTGATGTTTCGGTTTTAGTTTTCAGCTTCCAGCTTCAGTTTTAAGCTTCAGTTTCAGCTTCAGCATCAGTCTTGCGCTTCTAGCTGCCGGCTGTGTGCCGAGCCGTGAGTAAATATTAATTTAATTGAGCAATTTGCGTTTGCTTGCTGGGACTTATCAACTTAGGCTAACTCGATTCAGGGACTGCTGCAACTGCTGCTGCTGCTGCACCACTCACCTGGTCGTTGAGCGTGGATATCTCGTTGTCGCCCAGGCCAATGGCCTCGCTGAACTGTCCCCGGTTGGGGCCCTGTCCCTGTGCCTGCCCAGAATCGCCGGAGTAGAGCAGGTCGCCGCCCACCACCTCCAGCATGAAGTATTGCGAGAGGCCGCCGTCGCTGCCGGCCACACAGACCACCTCCAGGACGGTGTCGTTCCGCAGTTCGCAGGCCTTCGGCGCCTCCGGAGTATCTGGAAAGAGCCGTGCAGATAGCAGTTAGTCATAGTCACAGTCACGGACAAGCCGGGGCTTAATGGCCCACCGCCGCCTGGCCGTAATTGCATTTAAAAGCAGCTCTCCCACTGCCTTAAAGCGCCACTTTGCCGCAAATGAAGGCGTTGCCACGTAGAAGCCAAAATAAAGAGTAAGGACTACACCCTGGAAATTATGATGTTGCCTTTGATTTTAAGCGGCGGTTGGATTGCACAAAAAGTGGAGAAAGTAGTACTCGAAAATATATACAGCCCGTGGCAACAGCAACAAAGATTTGTGTCGCTCTAAATAAAGTCAAATTAAGAAAATATTATTATAATTCAAGGTTTTCGAAAAAGAAACATAACAAAAATTCTGAATTCTACTAATTTGTAAGCTGAGACAACGGTTTCTTCGAGTGCATTGCTACGCCCCTAGTTTGCATTAATAACAACCGAATTTGGCCAAGTCCTGCAGTTACGGCAGTCAGTTCTGCCCGAGGATTATTTGGCAACATTTTGGCAAAGTACACGCCGGCACCGACACCGACACCGGCACTGGTACAGGTATAACGACATCCCCGCCTCTCCTTCGGCACATACACTCGCCAATTATGTAAGTAGATCCTTATGTGTGCATAAGAGATAGACTGGGGCCAACATCGCCGACACCAGTGCCGGCAACGGTGCCGTCTCTCCTCTAAATTGCGGCGAAGATGGAGGTAAGTGCCGGCATCTTGTGGCAACAACTTCCTCGACTCGGCTTCCTTCCACCTCCACTTACTGGCAGGGAGGATGTGCACCAGACAGGGCGTCGTCTGGCGGCCCACCGCATTGCTGGCCCAGCAGGCGAGCGTTATTAACTCCGAGTCCGTCTGCGGCAGGTACGTCACAGTGCTGGCCAGCCCGTTCGACTGTATCCTCGAGTTGAGCACCTGTAATGTAGGAGAAGGAGACGGCCAAAGCCGGGGATTAGGGCGGCTCACATTGTGCGGACGTAGGCAGGATCAAATGCAGTTCGGATCCGACTCCCATTTCGAATCCGAATCCGAATCGAAATCAAAGCAAACCCCAGGCCAGGAGCAACGGAGCATAAATATTTGAAGGCAAATAAGTTTTTATTGCGGAGCAAACGAATCGAACTGGGGACGGGATAAGTCACCCGGTGGCTCTCCGGATTTTCGTGCAGATTTTCAAATAACTTGTGCGGTAAATGAATTACTTTATTTATTGTGCACAGCTGTCCCACAGCCGTCGAGTCACATATGCAAGTCTTTCGGTTCGTTTGGTCAGACCTTCGCCATTGCCCACTCAATGCCCATGTCCAAGTGCTGCTCCTGCTCTGGTCACTTTCCTACGCTTCCTATCTATCTCTCGGGTTTTCTGCCAGCTCTGCAGTCCTGTGCTCTGCACCTAAACGGTTTGCATTTTAAATTCCCTCGAAAGTAGGTATTCTGGTGCCCGGGGCCCATAGCTGCCCGAATTTATACATTTTGATTAAATTTTAATTCAGTCACGTACGGAGCTCGTCTCCTCGACTCGTTCGGCCATTGTTCGTCTGTCTGCCTTGAATTGTCGAACGAAAATCCCAGACAACCCTCGAGTATTTAGCACAAGTTCTGCTAATAGCAGCCCGACTTCGAACTTGGCTCCTACTGGCTGCTATTCCCCGTAATTGCGACAGTGGGGCCGGACTCCGGTTGCAGCACGTTCCCCGGCATAATTACAGGCACAAGAAGTTCGGTTTGGATTCCGGAAAAGCTACCTCTGCCTCAGTCCGGGCACACGCGAAATATTACTCTAAACTTGATTTTTACACAATAGATATTGGGGAAGAGCTATTTTATTTTGTAGATATACTTGTATTCATTTTTTATGAGACTTATTCATAAGCCCAACTTGCTAGCTTTTCCTGTAAATGCAATTGTAATATTAGGAAGGCTGACTTACCGGCGACACGTTACGGGTGTTGTTGTAGGTCCAGCTAAAACGCACCGAATCCGGCGGATCGGCATCCACCTCACATTTTACCAGAATCGAGTGCAGGCTGACGGCTCCGATGGAGGTCTGCTCCGTGCCCGACTTACAGCGCGGGGAGACTGCAAAAAGAGAGATGGGCCAAGCGGGATTGGGAACGTGAGCGGGAGCTTCATAAATATATATACCATCGAGTTGTTAGGCTGCAAAAAGTTTCCATTTTAAATTTGCTCAGCCTCCCCCACGGAGAGCAAACAGCCGGGCGCCCCCTCTCTGGGGGACCTCCAGTTCCCCCACAGCAAACCCCCTCAAAAATACACACAAAAATATGAGAAGGAACGAGGAGGATAAATCCAAAGGAAAGTCGAGCCAGCTACATAGCCTTGAGCATAGTAATTAACATGTTTCCGTTTCACGAACGTGGGGTTTTTCCTTCTTTTTTCTTCTGCTGTGTGTAGCTTAGCGGGAAAATCTGTGTGCCAGGTATTGGAAGAAAAGCGAGTCAGTCGGCGCTTACTTTCACTTGCCTGTAAAATGAGAGCAGATATGCGGAAGCACTGCCTTGCCCCCAAGGAGAATCTTTTTGTCGCTGTGTTTGTAAATTGGAACACGGTAGAAAAAGGTTTTTGTTTGACTAGTAAAATATTATATAAAATATATTAATAGGCTATTTATATCCGGAAGTGAGGAGATAAAAAACTATGCTCTTTTAATTAATTAAATGATTTTAGTTATTAGTTACTAATTTCTCTACGTGTTCTCTTGGCTGGCACTGTGTTAATATCTGAGATTGAACGTCTGCCGGGCGCTGAAAGCCGCCTTTAAAATGTAAGTCACGCCAAGGCAGATAAGCATTCGAGGCTTCATTACTACGTTCTTGGCTTTTATCACAAGTCAGCTGCACTTCAGCGTCGAATACTTAAGCCATCTGCCTGGTTCTGCGAACTTGTTGCTCGTGCGAGTGTATATGCCCGAATGTGGAGTGGAAAGTCCCACCCCCGAAGTCAATGCAAAGACTCTCGGAAAACTTTCATAATTTCAAATATAAACTACTTAAACTGTCGTGCAGCGTTCGAGCAAAGGGAGAGGGGAAATGCATTTCAGATTGTCAAAGTGGTAGCCAAAGAAACGTGGCACTTTTGCGGAACCGGGCGATGGCATAACTCGTAACATGAAAAGACATTTTTGCTTGTAAGCTGACAACACAATAAATGTGGGAGCTACGTCAGGCGGCAACAAAAGGGCTACGCACCACCGCCATCCTTACAATCCTGCCGCTGCTCTTCGCTTTCAAATGGAATTTCTTTGCCAGATTGAGGGTACACGAACCCGGCCAAATAGTGTACTTAAGACTCACTCGGTTGGCCGGGTTGAAAGTCTCGGTATCGGTCTTGGTCTTGGTCTCGGTCTTGGTCGTGGTCTCGGTCCCCGGGCTTCATCGATTGAGCAGCTTGAAGAGCTCGGCATTTTCCCCCTTCTGATTTATGCAACCAAATCGTTTGTGCGAGTAGTATATGAAATCCACATTAATCACGGCAAAAAATGGCCAGAGGCAACTCCGATCTGCCTCGGGCAGGGAACTGGAAAACCGGACCGTGAGGTTTATGAAAAGTTTTGCCGGGCAAAAATTGCGAGTGTTGCTGGATTTATAGGCGAAAGTTTTGTCTGTGCGTGTGAATAAATCAATGGCGGTTGTTTAGGCCAGCGGCAGCACGGATTTTACAATTGTAAACAAGCCGCGCAACAACCGCAGGCAAGTCCACACCCGCCCCCCTCGCCACACTTGCCACACCAGAATGCACACCCGCCATGCCGACAGTTACAGATGGAGTTAGAGACATGGTCATGCATCATTTCTAAGCAATTTCCCCATCCGCTGCCCGAAAAAGTTGGCAACTGTTATACGCTGGCAGCCACGGCTGCTTGTTGATTTTGATTTTATTCTTCAGCTTCCGCTTCCGGTTCGCCGCCATGCAACTCCATCACGTTGCCGCCATAGTTTGTGTACGCGTATATATTTTATTTTGGATTCCGCACTCCGTGAGTCGTACTTACACTGCACTCGGAGCGTGAGGCTGGAGCTCCGGGTCTCGCCCTCCGTGTTGGTGGCTCCGCAGGCGTACGCTCCCGCGCTCTCCCGCTCCAGCTGCGTCAAGTGCATTATTTCCGTGCTCTCGCCCGACATTCGCATGCCCTGAAATGTGCACAAGTTGGTGGATATTATTACTCGGTTTAAATTGACGAGCGGTTTAAATTTACAAATAGAAGGAGTGATGGCTACGGGGAAGACGGTTTATTTTATTTTAGTTCGCTTAGGTCTCGAATTTCCGAAAGCTCTGCAGCACACGCTCTTTAACTAAACAGTTTTATTGAGTTTTTGTTTTTAAACTGCTGACAGTTGAACAGTTTAATTTTAAATGTAAGTAAGTAACTCTTTTATCCAGGTTTTGGCTAAAAAAAACTCTCAATAACCATATATCATTCAAGGAAACTAATCCCTGCTAAATAGAGAAATTTTCGTAATGTTTCCGTCGAACAATGCTGGCGGAAACACATATGGTCGAAAAGAATTTTCCAAATGGTCTTGGATGGCGCCAATTGCGGTGGTTGCCGGATGCATTGTCGAGTGACCGCAGGACCCGCAACCACTATCACAGCCAGCACCGAATGGCAACCGCAATGGAGCCACTGCTTCCCACCCGGCTCCATGATGGTCAGTATTTGCTAATATTCGCATTTGATGCCAGTGGGGCAGTGGTCCTGGCGCTGCGGTTGCCTCAGCCTAATGCAGCCACTCTCCCACGTAACGGATTTATTAAATTAAATTAATATTGTATTTTCGATATTCCGGCATTTGGCATTCGACATTCGACAGCCGGCACTCGGATGGCCATTGAATTATGGCTAGGGTGGTGGAGCGGAAAGCATTTCACTGCCAATCGACGACGACAAGTGACTCTGTGCGGATGCGATGGCGAGTGGGAGTGCGAGTGCTCCATTAGCACAGCTTGACTCTTGAATAATTCGATTATGCATTTAGTATCGAAATTCAGGCTGGCATTTGCACATGAATTTAATTAATACATTATAATAACAATAATTATAATGCAATTTAAATAGCTTAAGGTCGCCCTTTGCCGCGCAGCCCCCATATGTGCATATCATTGGCAGCTAATTAGCACCCCCTCGGTTTCCTGCCATGCGTGTGGAATTCCGCGTTATAGATCCGCCGCAAATTGGCCGTGCTGCATCATTTGATTATTTGTAAATTTCATTAAGAGCCAATGAAGCACCGATGCAGACCGAAAATAATTACATTTGCCCTTGTGAAATAATGCATTTAACAATGCCGTGTGCCACAGAGTTGGGAACAGAGAGACACAACTGCGGGGCTCGCTCGAAAGTTGCTTTAATTTGATTGCCTCGCCCCGCCTCGTTGGGTTTCATTAATTTGTCGGGCTGCGGAGACTTTAAAGTTTTGACCCAGTGAAAAGTTGGGCGGGAAACGCAAAGAAATGGGGAAAACATGCTGATAATAAAAATCTATATGGCAAACTGACGTCGAACAACTCGCAGAAGTGACAAAGTTGGCTCTTTAGAACTTTTTCTGCACATTTGGCCACTCGTTTTTCATAATTCCTTGCCTCATTTTCTCTCTGCCTATTAATGCCACAGCCAGAAAGAGGCGAACTGAAAATCAAAAATCAAAGTGCCCTAAATAAGGAGAAGTTTTCGAAAGCACCCCGACCCCGTCTCCCTCGCTGCCAAATCGTTTTCAGGTTTCTTTTTTGGCAATTTGTTCGGAAAAAATAGCTGGAGACTGAAGGGAAAATATGAGCTCGGGTTTATGGTTTTTGCTGCTAGTTATGAAAAATGATGATGTGACCATGTGGACAAAACTGTCAAAGGATGTCAGAATCATGCGGTTTAATAATAGAAACCCAGGCCAAGTCAAAGTCAGCCAACAATGGCTGGCCGGCCATTTACAAAAAAAGAAATAGAAACACGAACGGAACGGAGACTTTGCGGCAATGCCAATCTCTTTCGGTTTATTTGTCGCATGATTAATAGTTAAATAATTTGCAACACGAATGGACTTCAATGGACATCATGAGCCAATTATAAGACGTTTGAGAAATGAGTCGGCCATTCGTGCTTCGCCCCCACTTACTGACCACGATCTCAGCCACATTCCTCTCCTGCGCCTTTTGCGGAATGTGAGCTTAAGTCCTGGACCGAGACTGAGGCTGAGACTGCGGCAGAGGCCCTTTAAGCGGTCCTGCCAAATGAAATTAAACCGCAAGAGTGTCTGCTTATGGGGCCGCAGGAATGTCGACGCCTCTGGCCCCAACAATTGATAATAAAAATTTCGAAAAAGTGTCTGTCGAGTTGCTGATACACGTCAGCTGTTGGTCGTTAGCCCCCGGGGGGAATGGCTGTGGAAATGGACGTGGCACGGGGCATGGGGATGTGAGGATGGGGGAGGAGGGAACTGGAAACCGGGAAATCAGGGACTCACTTACATTCTTGAACCAGGAGTAGCTGGTAACCGGCGGACGGGCATCCGCCCGACACTTGAACGTCACGTTCTGGCCCTCGGCCCGCGTCACCAACCGGCTGGGATCCTCGTTGGCCAAGTGCACCGACACCGTGGGCGGATCTGTAAGAGAAGAGCGGACAAGTGAGTGCGGCATCCGGCTTAATGAGCGCAGCGAATGGCTGAATAAAAGTCAAAATAATAAACGGCAATGGCTGACAAGGTGGACTCCGTCCCCGTCTTGGACTCCATCTTCGTCCGTCCTGGCAGGCATTGCGTAATGTACTTAGCCCCAGCTGGCGTGGCCCCGAACATCCTTTGGAAAGGACCCGGCCTGCCGCACGGCCTCTTGACCACACGCCAAATGGGACTATTAGTTACGGTTGTAAAAATCTAATACGCGTTGGAGACTGGCGGCGCCACTTGGCTCCGGTCGGTCCTTTGTCCGAGCACGGGGGCTGAACTATTGTGGCCCCACACCCACTCACAGGACTCCGGACTTGGGGTCTCGACCAAATGTCAATGGCGTGGGCAGTAGGGCGGGCGAAATGCTGACGTTTATGGTAAATTATTAAAAAGAAGCACAAAATGAAAAGCAAGCGGATCAAGTCAGTTGCTGGCCTGATTTGAGTGCAGGTAATTCAGCCCTCCTGAGTGTGCCGCACTCGGAGAAAAAGCACTTCCTAATGGGCCATTAAGGAGCTGATTGGAAATGCACAAGATTTCATTAAACTAATCAAGAGCACACTGCATTAATAATGTAACTTGCAAATCAGTAGACCGAGAGGGGAAATCTTATTTTCTTATTACAAAATCCTTCTTGGCAACTATTTTTCTTAAAGTGTAACAACCACTACTACCTTAGCTTTTTTATCCCGAGAAATATCGACGGGAGCGGCGGAGGGGTAATGTAAAACGGAAGCCGGAAGCGGATGTTGCAAATATTATGGAGGCCAGCAGCAAAAAAAAAAAAAAAACAGCAATAGAAACATAACGGTGAAAATTTAATCAAGGCAAGTCGAAGAACACGACGTCGAAGCCAACTTGACTGCATTTTATAAGCAGCTTAGCGTCGACCGCCTGCCAACAGGTTGATGTGGCCTCCAGCTCCTCTGCCTCCGTTGGCCCTAATAAAATTACGCTGGCTCTGGCCGTAATATTCTTCTAATTGGACTTTCTCCGGTGCACATACACATTGGCAGGCCAGGACCTGGGCAGTTTGTACAAGGGATACACAAAAGCCGCTCCTGGCCATGGCTTGGGAATCGGACACAGACCCAGACCCGGTTCCAGCCTCCCTTTTCCGCATTGTTGATATAATTGAAGGCGGCTAATAACAGGTTCCAGGCTCACCTGCCGCAAGCAGGGAGCATATCCTGTGTGTACTTACATGCCACTCGGATGATGCGCTTGTCCTCGATGGCGCCACCCGAGAACCAAGGATTCGTGGCGCGACACGTCAGCTCGGCATTATCGTTCTCCGACGTTACCTTTAGTGTCAGGACGCTCGTCGTGATATTGCCATCCTGCATGAAAGGAATGGAAATTAAATCGATATGTTATTAACTAAAAGTGATCTGAATTTCGGCAGATTTTAAATGAGAAATAACTAGAGCTAATATTACACTTTTTAGTTTGCTGTATTATATTCCACTCTCTTCGGACTTTAAATTCCTTGGTGTTGCGATACTGTAATTGGCAAAATGCCATGTAAATATGATACATTGATATTTTTTTTAATATTTTCCCCTATTTTTCCTGAACGCTGGATGCCCACTAGCATTCGTTAGCACAGGGTGTGCCTGCTCTGGCCTCTCGAGTTGCATTCCCCAGCTTGGGGTTTGAAAATAATGAGTCGAATTTCGAGCTAAGCCCATGTCCTTGCGAACCATCCTCCTGCCACCGGCATAGACTTCAGCATCAGCACCAGCTTCAGTCCTGGCTGCCGATGTGGAGGACCAGAACTGATGGCAAACCGGGTATTAAGTTACGATGTCAGCCAGAAAGCCGAAAACCAGAGTCGATCCACGTTTTGGCAACAATCGAAGCCAGGACCTGCAGAATAACAAGCGTTGGCTTTTTTGCTTTCCCCTTTCCACCGTCCGGTTATGTGTGTGGAAAACTGTCCCCGGGATCGAAGGCCAGTCGGTTGGTTATGCACGAGTTGACTAATGCCCGGCGACGTTGGGCAGCATCTATCCGTTTACATGGCATAATTAGAAAGCGAAAAAGACAGTGGTTCCAAGGGGAACTAATGGATGCCGAGAACTGAGCCAGCCGCAGCTTCCGAGTCCTGCTGAACCCACCGACCTGATAAATGCGAGCTCGAGTGAAAGGAATGGCTCCCATTTACGAGCAAGTTGAAGTAGTTGGCGTCCAGCCACATAAATTCAAATAAAAATTCGCACATTTGCCGAATCAATGGCCGTCCAACGAGTGCAAATTTGTGCAGCTTGGACCAAACTTTTCCCCAGTGCAGTTCATCAAAAGGAGCCAAGGGTTCCGTTCCGTAGAGGAGCTGGGTAAAAGTCAACTTGTCTCCCGGCATCCGGCAGACTGGTGGCTGCTGGAAAAGTTTACCCTGCTTGCTTTTAGGGTCACCCAGCGGTCGCCTCTGCCTGAGCTATTAAGCGCTGCAGAGCGCTCCCTCTATATATATGTATAATATACATTGTATATATATATAAACCTTTGTGTATGTGTACGAGTGGCTGCACTGCGGCCAGCTATCAAATGTCAAACGCTGCAAGCAAATTTTCCGGCACAAAGTTGCCTTGTCCTGGGAATAGCGGACAAGAATAAAACTTTCTCCCCCCGCAAAATAGTGCTACACAATTTCGGGCAATTTGGCCAGGACTTACCTCCTTGTCGCTGTGCACGGAGACCTCGGCGTTTCGAATGGGCTCGCCATCGAGCAGCCATGTGATCTTGGCCGCCGGATAGGAGCCCCAGGACTCACAGCGAATGGGCATCGGCTGACCGGCCGTCAGCAGATCGTTGGGCGTTATAATTTTCACGCGAACAGGTTTCACTGGTGGATGATAAAAGTATTTAATAGTACATCAAATTTAATTCATTGAATTATTATTTTCCGCAGAGCAATTATACCTAATAATAAAGTTGTGTCTAGCAAATTCCCATTAATTATTTGTTTACTAAAATTAAAAAACTTTTTATAAATGTAATTACAAGAATTTTGTCTTATAAATGTGTTAATCACACCAATTTGTAGTTTGAGAACAGAATTGCACTTTTTTAAACTACTAACTAATCTAAACTAAAATTTTCCTACAAGTCATCCATGTTGATAATCAATCGTCTCAGTGTCACACATTTCACAGCAATTTACCTAAATTAAATAACATAGTTCTACGAGTTCTAAAAACTTTTAAAGCCGTATAAATTGTTTGTTAACAAGTGCACTCTAATCAGCTAATAGTTTCCTCACTTTTTTTATTAGCAAGGGAGCACTTTTTGCAAGTCAGTTGGTGTGGACAGATAAATATATATATTAGTATTTGAGAGTGGACTCACAGTGAACCTGCACGGTGACATCCTTGCGGACCGGATCCACCAGTCGCGTGCCCCCTGCCCGGCATTCAATGCGTGCGCCATAGAAGTCGCGCGTGGTGGTTCCAATCAGCAGCTGATTCACCATCACGGTGGTGCCCTCCTCCACTGAGGTGTGGCTGGTGCCGATTAGCTCTGTATTGTCGCGCCACCAGGTAACCTTGGGCGGCGGGCGTCCTGGAATGACAACAAAAAGGCAAGGAGTCTATGTGAGTAATAGGTTCGATGCGGGTCTCTCAGCCAGTTGTGACTGGTGACTAGTGAGTGGCAATCGCAGGTCTGGGTGCTGCAGAATAGAGCATCCTTGTTGCCTGCAATTGACACTCACGAGTGCAATGGTAAATAATGCGTCAGACTGCGGTTGCAGTGGCACTGACAAAGAGGCCAGCACGCAGGACACTTATAACTGGGTCAAACTGCCGCACAGAGCGGGCTTAAAGGACAAAAAAGTATACGGCTGTCAGAGAGTAATAACAAATACAACAACTGATATTTAAATTAAATATTTAAAATCATAAGAAATGTCGGGAAACTCACCTCCTTTCACCTGACAGCAGAGGAAGAGCTCGTAGCCCTCGCGAAAGGGTCCTGCCATCTGGGCAATCTCCTTGCCTTGGGCGTCGAAGATGCGCGGCTCTTCGGGGGGCACTACAAGAGGGGGTATTTAAGTTATTAATTTCAAGAACCGTCTTCCATAATTCTAATATTTCACATATTGAAATTCCATACACTCGGCAATTACTCACCAACTAAGGTCAGGTTGTGCCTGAAGTTTCTCGTCGGGGAATTGAAGAAGTCGACGCGACATCGGTAGACGCCGCCGTCCTCCGGCTTTACGTCGTTGATCTGCAGGCGCGAGTCCTTGGGATTATCGCCGATGCTGAAGAACAGGCGCTGCCCCAGATCGCTAGCTATGGCCGCATGTGGCGCCACCTTTACGTTTCCGCCCCGCGAGTCCAGGCTGCAAAGGATGAGAATAATGGATGAGGAGAAGTCATAAGTACGCGTAAGCGAGGGGGCGTGGCAGCGTGTAGCGATTATTAGATGTCATAAATAAACATATGCGGCGAGCATAAGTTGGCCGACGCTTCGGGGCAACCCCCCTCTGCCCTCGCATAATTTACGTTCATAAAAAATGACGCTCAATTTGCACACCATGAGCCAGGGAGCCAGAGGAGTTTAGTGCCGAGTCCTTGATCGCCGCTTGTCTGCGTGCAGTTGCTCCGGCACCCGTCGTTCTCTCTGGTTCGCGACTTTAGCAGCTTTACGCAAATTGCAGTAATTTGTTGCTGTTTTAGTAAATTACTCTGTTTATTTCAGGGCTCCGCGGCCCCTGCTGCACTTTCCTGCTTATGATTATCGAGTGCCGACCACTTCACGTGCACGGCTGACACAGATCCTTTCGTAGTAGCTTGGCACAGGCCGTCGTCCACCCGTCGTAGACCCCTTCTAATGAGTGCTCCGGGTTGTGGCACGCAAAGTCGGAAGGCATTCCCTTGGCACTTGGCATGCAGGGCACACGGCGGCTGCCACAATTTATATTGAAAATTTATCAGCACAAATTTATAAAAATCCTTGTGTGAGGAGGGCCAAGGGTCCTCGCCTCGCGCGTTTGTGTCCGTGCGAGTGTGCGTGAAAATTTGCTACACTTTAGCAACGACAGCCGTAATCGGATGTGCTTTACATTTATTATAACAAAGTGGATTATGACGGGCGCATCCTTGCCCCAAAACATCCACACATGTACGCATGTGGCAGCTGCCGGAAATAAGCCAAAAGAACAGGAGCAAAACGCGCACGTAGAGTGTAAGAAACGGGATGTTGACGATTATTTCACGCTCCTGATGGATGGACGAGTGGACTAGCGGACAGACGGAAGGATAGATGGATGGATGGATAGATGGATGGATGGATGGTTGACTGGCAGGCTCGCAGAGCGGATGATTACGCACCAATAGCCCTGGGGAAAAAAGAACAAGTAGTTTCACTCACCTGTATAGGGGAATGCCCGTGGTGTCCTTGAACCAGAGCAGCAGCTTCACCGAATCCTGCGCCGTGGGCGGCGTTAAGTCGCAGGGCAGCTCCACAGTCTTGCCCAGAGCGGCCCAAACCAATCGAGCGGGTACTGCGAGTAGAAAAAAAAAACAAATAACTTGTATTATTTAAATGCACTAAAGGGAAAACAAAAGTTTATATTTAAATATAAATATAAAGAGGTACAGTAAGAGTTGAAGGTGACTTGTGAATTAAAATATTTGAATGTATAACAGTTCCCAAATTCAGGAGTTCTCCATCTTAATTCAAGACCCAAAAAACATCTTGGTTCTGGTTTCTCTCTGTGTGCCGCATTTCTTGCACTTTATTGGGAACTGACGCCAGCAATCGAACTTGATCCGGCAGCAAATACCTCTCTGCGCGATATATTTATTTGTTATTTGCACTTCCTGCATGATTCGGCTGATTGTTTGTTATTTTAACACAAAGCTTCCGACTGCTGTGCGCGGCCTCGCAACCTCGCCGGCCCACCTGCTGCCTCCGGGAACTGGCCGCCCACCCTAGCTGCCAGCCCAACCCCTGTCCCGTGTTGTTGTCGATGTTGTCATTGCCCTTGCTCCGCTCTGCTTCCGTTCGCCGGTTGTCGTCACCAACGTCGTTTGTCGTTGTCGAGCTTGATGTTTCTTTTTGGTCCTTGTCGGTTTCTCTTCCTCCTTTCCATTTAACAAAAAATGATTTCTTGTGAATTCGTGTTGTTGGGCCCATGTTTTGTGTTATTTTATTTGACAGGGCAACCTGTAAAATTTCCACATTGTTTCCGCCTAGGCGGCTTCTTTTATTTCTGCTCCACCTTAGCCGAGTCCGGCGGTGAACAATAATGCGGCTGTCGCTTTCTTCGTTGGCCTCGTTATCTGGTTTCTTAAAGCAGTACGAGAGCGTTTAAAAAATGTAGTGCAATTTAAAAGGAAATCCCCTGCATCCGATTTTCGATCTCTTCGTTTTTTTGTGGCTTAATTTCAGGCGACACCCAGCTTGGCAGCGCTTTCGATTCGCAAATAAAAAAAAAAGAGAAAAAATTTTTTGCGCTGGTGTTTTCGTCGCGCTTTGATGTCCAAATTTTTTCAGCTCCAGTGGAATTTCCCGGGCAGGATTAGGGGAAAACAAGAATTTGTATGCATATGCGTGTGTTGCAAAAATATTAGCAAATTATTGAAGTTCCCCGAGCGCGCTCTCTAATCCCTGGCCGTTCGGCCGCAAAGCCAAAGACTTGTCCATTTGTTATGCGCCGTTGCATACTTGCCGGCGCGTACTCGCTGACAACTTGAGCAAAATGGCAAACATGGCTGCCTCTGCTGCTTTTCCGGCTGCTGCGCTGCCTCTTCTGCTGCCTCTGCCACTGCAATTTGTCAACGATTTGGCTTGCGGCAGGCTGAGCAAATATGTGGCCAAAACGGGAAGGCGACACCTAGCCGTAAATCCTTATGAATGGGCCCGGATATACGAGGCAAATGGTGGGGTTTAAGCTATGTGGCACGCATTTGGATGCCCCCACACGGAAGATGCAGTGACTCCGACTCCGACCCCAACCTCCGCCTGACCAATTAAACAGTGTCCCGGGTGCAGGGGGAACTTTAATGTGTTCTCGAGAGTCCAGATCTATTTATAATTGCCTCTGGCATTTGCCCAGTTGTTAGCGGCAATCGTCCCGTGGCCGTGCTTATGATTTATGATCGCATTCAATTCCCCTATTGGCAGCCCGGCGACGAATTCGTGGTCTTTGAAGTGCTCGCTGCCCGAGGCGCTGCTCTCTGCTGCTTACCTGCTGCGGCCCTCCCTCGTTTTTGATGTTTTGTTTTGACACATCGCATTATTTCTGGTTATTTTTAGCCGCCCGTGTAATTTACTTAACCCAAGGACGGTGGCTGCACGCCGGCGGGGAGTGGAACGAGATCGCGCCAAGAGCATCTCTATTCAATTGGGATTTTCCCTGCACGAGGGAGTTTCTGGGTAGCCCATCGTGTGTGCATCGGTGCATTTGACAGACTCCCAAGATGGATCAATTAATTTCCATCGAATGCGCTGAGTGCTTATGGCTGTTTTATGATTCCAATTAAGACAATGCCCGACAGGAACTCGAGAGCGCGTGTTTTCCCAAATGCGTTTCTAAATTGAGTGAAAATGAGGGAATGTATTTGGAGAAGCTTTCACATAATTAAGATGCTTCCAGAAATGAGAAGTTTTCTCGAGTTTTCTGTACCTCATATGAGGTGGATATTATTCTTTCATTTTCAATGTTCAGCTCTTGAAATGTAAAGTTAGTGTTGACAGAGTCTCCCTAATCGATTAACGTTAAGCGAAAGCGTTGAGAAAATTTAAATTCTTTCTGTTTATTGAGCTCTTCTACTGTCTTCAGATTGATTTTAATTAATTGACAATAAGTTAATATTTATGACTTTCTGAAAATAAAATGTTATATTTTTAGCAGTTGTTGTTTATATTTTTACTGAAAGTTTTCTTAATTTAAATTCCGAGAAAACGTTTTCTTTGGAGGCGCACATATGAAGCGGATTTTATTTCCTTTTTCGTTGCCTTCATTTCCCCAGACCCTTAAAGCTTTAATTTTACTGTGGAAATGGCGCATACGCAGCGTGTAACTTTGCATGCATAAACCAAGAGCACCCGGCAGCCTTTCGTGCCCCATTTGGCTAGGCCGCGAGGCAGCAGCAGCAGCCGAAGCAGGAGCAAGAGCAGGATTCGTTGAATCCCAGCAAGGACACAGCCTCAAGACAACATTGCATTAATAATGCAGTGGTTGGAGGCTTCTGCGGCTCTTTAAGGATACACCCGCCTTCGCTGGGTCAAAGATATTTTCAGATGAATACACAGAAGAGCAGCAGATACATTTAATTGATTTTTTCGCGGCATTTATTTCAGGCGAACGCTGGCTGCCGTCCAATAGTTTAATGAACTCTGGGAAAAATAAACCCATGGCAAGCGGAAAGTGTTGCAAAAACAATAATAGAAAATCAACAGAGCGCTTCACTAAATAAACTTAGACTCACAGGCTGCCCATTAAGTGTGCCGTGTCATTGTAAACAGCAGCTAAACCAATAACAATGGTAAGAAAAACAGCGGAAAAAATATTTGGCAATCGTTCAATAAGTGCGAATATTTGTGTGGGTTTTTATAAAAAGCGAAACAACAAATAAATACGTTGGCCAAATGGTTCTATTCAATTGATATTTAAAGCGAAAGTGTTGGGGGATGGCAAGGAATTCGCTATTGGGACCGGGCCATCGGGGTTGACACATTACACATTACCCATACGCACTGTATGCGCAGTGCGGTTTGTTCTGCGGTTTGTATTCTTGGTGGATTTCGCATTGCATATGGGCCATGCGGCTTTAGGGTTTGATTGAAACGTTTGCCAAACGCACATAAAAGTCAATTACGCAAAATATAAGTTAGTTAATTAACTGAAATCAGGGCGAGAGAGCTCAGCATAAATGCGTGCTAACTGGGTTCTTAGCCCTTTCGCAGTGTGCGTCTGTTTGAGCTGCTTTCATGGCTGCTAATGAAAAGTTTATTTAGAACGGTGGCAAGTCGGAACTAAACCAAATTACAGGCAATTGCCAAGATAAATATTTGAGTTTCACTATTCAGAGCGACGGCGGCAGCAGCAGCAGATGCTACATAAGCCCGGCCCATGTACACACACGAGCACGGATGGAGCAACTGTTCGATGCTGCTGCTGCTACTGCTGCCGCTTCTTAAATATTTTATTCCGACTCATGCCGGACTTTGCCTCTCCATTCTCCCAGCATCAGGACCCAGCTCAGCCTGCCCAACCTCTCTGCTTTTTATGCCAGGGCTGCCTTTGCCGCGTTGGGCCAAATTGTTTACATTTAAATTGTACATTATGGCAAACACACACTCGCCACAAAATGTAGCAAGTTGAGAGCGAAAGTGGTTGCCATTGCTCCGGCTCGTGTTGCTCCTCTTCTCCGGGTCACGCCTCCCGCCACGCCCTTTTGTGGCGCAGTCAAAGTCGTCAGTGACCCTAATGTACTTTCTCACACTTTTTAGCATGCATTACGGGCTGCCTAACATGGTTGCCCCTCCGCCATTCAGAGCGCGTGTATGTGTGTGCAAATAACTTTTAAAGTGCTCCACTCCGGACCGTGCTGGCTGGGATATGTGAGTATGAATATTTACTTATAATTAGAAATGCCAGAATGTTTTGTTTTCCTTAGTTTCAGCCTTTGACTTTGCCCCGACGCTCCTTTGTGCCTCTGCCTCAGCCTCTGCCTCTGCCTGTGCGAGTGTGTTTGTGTGCACTTCCGGTTGCCGCCATCTTTGGGGGCAAATAAAGCCAAAAAACTCTGGAGCTCTGCGCAGAGAGCTCTTTGTTTGCATTACTTCGTTTCGTTTCGGGGAAGTAACAGAGAAGTACTGTGGAAATTAAGATGCCCCTGGCACAGGGACCATAAAGAAAAAGCTGGCCAAAAATTATTTAAAGACCAAATGTTTTCTAGTGCGAGTGTCGCAAAGTGTGCGAATTCGTGGCGCCAGCGAAGTCGAGCAACAAATGTTCGCGTCAGGCGATTCAATTAGGCGAAATATTTCTTGGCGGGCCCCAAAATGAAATGTTCCCCAACATTCTTTCGCAGGCTTATTAATAACAAGTGTGAGCTGAAGTACACAGAGATAAAATAAGTGAATTTGCACTCTAGAAACTAGAAAGAGAAGCCTAAATTATATTATATAATAATAAATATAAATTTAAGATGAAATGAAATATTAAAGCAAACATTTCTGCTTTCACACGTTAGTGACCCTTAAAAGAAGACCCACATAATAATGGCCATGTTTATGACCAATCAATCATCATTTTAGATGATTTTCTTCGCGTGCAGCTGCTGACCAGAGCTGGCTCCACGCCCATAATATGTGCGAGCCTTTTGGCCCGGTTCAGCTGGGGGATTTTTCACAAATCTGGCAAGTCGTTGTCGATGTCGTTGTGGGTCAGTAGCCTGGCCTGGCCTGGCAGTGAAAGTTTTCAAATTAAATTTTGCGACGCCATTTTCAATTAGAAAACTTCCCGGCCAAAGTCTCTCGCAGAAGAGCGACTCACTCGGCGCTCAGTCCCTGATCCCGAGGCCGCGCTCCACCGTCCACCATTTACCCACGCGTCGTCTGCTTGTGCCCCATCATCGGCTCGACTTGGCTTTGGATTATTTTCCAGAGCCGATCCCGGGTCCCGGCTGCGGACTGCGGACTCCGGAGTCGACCTTCTCGGCGCTGACTTTGCTTTCAATTAAAATGCGTTCGCTGTCATTTTGGACGCCGTATTGCACTGGCTACGTGATTTAATAATAAAATACGAAAAATATTCCAGTCAGCGCTTTGTTGTCCTTGTTGTCGGCCATTACGTGGCTGTTTTTTCCAGCTTTTTCTTGGTGCTCTTTCTTTCTCCTCTCGCAACTGTTGCTTGGCTTTTGTGGCCTGGGCTTCAGTGGCTGCGGGGACTTAACTTGGCCGTCTGGAGAAGGAGCATTTAAGCAGCACATTAAATTACAGCGAATTGCAGCACTCGACACTCGGCTCTCTAAACTGTAAATCCTATTAGACTGTATCGACTGAAAATGCAGGAAAATGCATTATTAATAGGAAAATTAGTTAGTTGCGGCTTTGGTCAATGTTGCCGTAAGCTGATTTACTTGATTTATGGCCCGTCACTGCATGCACGCATAAATATTTATTTGTTTATTCTGTTTTTTAATTGCAATTGATTGAATGCCACTTGCAGCGTATTAAAATTTCAAGCCTCCGCAATTACAGCAAATAGCAAAATACAAACAAGCAACTCGACCGTCGCAAATTGCAATTTTATTTAATGTTAATTGCATTGCCGTCCCGTCCCTTCAGCCACCAAAGGGTTCGACAGGTCGCTCTAATGGCGCGTAAATTACTTGATTTCAATTACACGAAACACCAACAAAGGCCTCCGGGTGTGAAGTATGGGGGCCATGCCCCGCTGCAGCAGCATCTGGTCCACATGGCCATGAATTATACAAATTTATGCGCTTTTAATTTCGGACCAAATGTAAAAATAAAGAGCCACAAGCCAGGACGATGGCCAAATACACTTTTCCGGCGACGCCCGCCAGCAACTTAAGGGATTTGAATACTAAGTCTAATTGCTGTTTCCCACTCGAGTCGTGTGAGATACGTGTTGCCTTTAATAAAAGAACCATGCGACCAGGACCTCGGCCAGTTCCGAAAAGAAGTGCAAATACTGAAAGCTGGGAAACAGGGAAATAGTGAAAATGAGCAAATAAATTAAAATGCCAGCAATGGCACACAAAGCAGCCGCACGGCATTTAAAAAGTAAAATATGGCCACGACTTGCTGCAGAATATTTTTCGCCGACCCAGCAGCAGCAATTACAGGCATTGCCGCTATCCTGCTGCTGTTGCTGTTGCAGCAGCAACATGCAACACATGCTGCGCAACACGACCCGTTGCTGTTGCCGTCGCTGTTCTTCCAGCTGGAGGTTTTGAAGAGGAGACCAGGCACATTCACAGGACACGACAGGACACAGCTCGCTTGGCTGCAGACAGGAGCAGCTGCAGGAGCTGCTCCACCAGCAACCTCAAAACTGGGACAACACCCGACGGCGAGTCCGGGCTAACAGGCTGCGTTGTGGGTCTGACAGGGGCATGGCACATTATTTACACGCGTGTTTATTATTTTCAATTAAAATGCACAAGGCAAATTTCGTAGGTAAACATGCGACAGCGGCTGCCTCCCTTTTGTGACTCATGTCACAGGCAGCGGCAGCGGCAGCATCAACACCAATTCCAAGAGCAGAAGCATCACAAAAGCGAAAGTAACTCACAGATACAGGCTACAAATAGTGCCACCCAACCAAGGGGCAATTTATTTATAGTCTGTTCTTTTTCAAGTTGTCGTAAAATTGCGTAAAAATCATTTTTGAATTTGTGCCAGTTTTTCAACACAGCACAGCAGCCCTCTGGCATCGGCACACACGTAGATATACGCACTATAGGGCAGAGGCTTAGTCTTGGGTTAGGTGAAGGGGGTTTGGGAAAAGGATCGAAGTGAGTTCGGGAGTTCAGTCAAGTGATTCCCACAAATAAATCAAAGAAACTTCAAATAACTAAATTGGTCATTAAATATAATTAATTATCTTCTAAGATAAATACATCTTGTTAAATGTATTTATTTGAAATGTAGAACCCCCTTTAGTGCACGCCACTGTGCTAGGTACAACAAATATAGAACCCAGGCCTATACACACATTTATACTATATAGCATATACTATACTATACACTTCGATTGCTTTGTTGTCGCTACCAAAAATTCCCCCTGACACGGGCGTTGGCCCAAAATATTTTTATGTGTTTTTAATGCAATTTAATTTCTTTGCCCACGCACCAAAAAATATATGTATTTTTATGCTGCTTTCGGGGATGCCCGGGGCCCAGGGACATATTTGGATTTGGACGGAAACAGAAATGCGTAAATGTTTGCCGTGGAGAGCCCAGTAATTCCGATTTAAATAAATCAAATTTTGTGAAAAAAAATCGAGCGATAAAAGCGCTTTTTTCCAGCCAGCGCCAGCATCGGAAAAGAGAAGACGCGAAAATTGAGGCTGATTGGGCGCCACTCTGGGCCAGCGCACGGCAGTCATTCGAGCAATGCCTCCAGTCAGCAGTTCGGCTACCGGAGCGAAAATCAATTTAATTACAGCTGACAATTAAATTTACGCCGAATTACCAGCGACACTTCAGTTTTGTTTTCCACTCTCATTTTCGGCTCCCAGCGGCAGTCAACAGGCTACAGTCGGCAGTCTCTGGGAAGCGAGCTACACGAACTCCCGAAATCCCAGCTCCATTTTACTCTCCCCAGTTGGACAAATGTCGCGCTGATTTCTTGTCAAACAATTTTTTAATCAGTGTCGCTTCAGCAGAGCTGTCCTCGCCTTCTGTCCCCCAGCAGCCACACCGCGTTGGTGGTGACTTTTAATTTTATTTGCTCGGTGTTGCTGCTCCTGCAGATGTTGCTGCCGCTGGCGCCGCGCATCCTGCATATCTGTCGACGGCCGACTGTCGACTGCCGCCTGCTGCCTGCCTTTCTGCCTGCCAAAATCCTGTTCGTCCTCGCAGATTTTGCCATTTTAATTTCTTGGCGCGCCCTGCGATATTCCATGGCTGCCAGCTGGGCATGATAATTGCCTGCACATTTTCGGGGCCGTTAATTTTGACACTGGCATGCCGAACAGCTGACTCATTGGAGCTGAAGCGGCGCGACTGCCGCTTAATTTGACAAATTCGCATGACGCCGAAGGCTAATTAGGCGCCTTGGCTTTGTTTTCGGCCGCCTCTCGCTTCTCGGAACCGGAGAGCTCGTAACTTTTAACGACGCTCCATGCTTCATGCTTCGAAACAGAAACAAGACAAGACAAGTGCCGACTGCAAGTTTGTTTGCCTTGCATAAACAAATAATTAAAATAATGTGACGGGGCGAGTGCAGCTGCCGCTGAGTGGCTGAGTATCTTAGTATCTGCATCTGCGTTTGCCATCAAGCGCAACTTTCGAACACCCCCCACATGACAAGTGGATGCAGAAAGAGAAAATACTTGTCAAAGTTATCAGAAATGTGTCTGGAGATCTTGAAAATATTACAAAAAAGTAGTAGATGGGTACTTTATAAATTTACAAAGATAATCTCTTCTATGGAATATAGTGCTGAAAGGTAAATGATATTTCTTCAGGAAAATTCCCAAGTAGCGGATACTCAACATGGAAAAGCATTTCTCGCTGTGCATTTGCAGATAGCCGAGTTCATGGGAACGCGCATCGCCGTTTTCTTGCACTTTGGCCCAATTTTCGGCCCACACAATGTGTTGTGCATATGCTGGAAAAGCTTTTAATTGTTCGCTTTTGTTTACCAATGAGCCAGCTGTCGCGACCTCCTTGCCAGCAGTAGCAACAACAACAACAATAATAAGAATAACAATAACAATAACAAAAGCAAAAACAAAGACAAAGACATCAACTCGACACTTGCTGCCGCTGATTGCTTCTTTTTTGTTGTTCAGCTAATTGATTTATTTACTGTGTGCGCCTGTTTTGAAATAATTTCATGCTAATTTGCTTGTTAATCGTTCCTCCACCCCCTAAAACGCCCCTCCGGCCGCCCCTTCTTGGTTTCCTAGAAGTGTGTGTGTGTATTTAGCGCCATTTTGCCTGCGCCTCAAAGGCACAGCTCCATTGAAGTGTGAAGTGTTGGCAGCCCTTTGCAACCTCCGCCGATGCCGTTTGCTGCTGTGCATTGATTGCTAATGAGCTGGGGCATTAGATGATTTAGTGCTGCTCAGTCCTCAGTCCTCAGTCCTTAGGCCCCCACGACCCTCCGAACTCTCTCCTCGACAAAGCGTTTTGTGAAAGCAAAACAAACACACATTAGAGCACCCACTTTCTCCCCTCCTCCTGTGGGCCTGTGTGTGCATTTGACACTTGCGCCTTTCAATTTCTGGAGCCATAAACCAAATCAGCAACGAGTTCAATTCCAGGCTCAAGTGGCCATAGACCTCAACACATTTGCCCGCTGCTTAAGGGACATAAACCCCTATCGTCCGTATATCAAATATATGGTACAGGGCGAGAAAAGGCCCCCAGATATCATCTCCGCATTAGCGTCGAGCTCTGGATTTGCCCCTAAATCGAAACACTTCAAAAATAATGTGGTTCTGTTTAATATTAAATTATTTATATTTTCTGTGTGGTGAAAGATGAAGTCTAAAGGTGAATCCTTAAAATCTTTGTCGAATTGGTTCAGTTTTATATTTTTAGAAAGAAAAGTATGCAGCTACAGCCAAGGTAGCAATATGCGAAATTGTTCTATTTTTAGTTTAATAGTGCTTTGGAAAACTTCTAAAGAATTCATCAAAACCTGGAGATTCAGTACCTTTAGCATATTGTGAAATTAAGCAGCCATGTGCCAGGGAATGGTATTTATAGTCTATTTCTTTTCTTGACCTGTGCAAAAAGAAGAGAGTCTCAATTAAACCAGAATAATATCTTAAATAAATAGCTGGGCTCGGGTTCTTTATTTATTATGTCAGGGCATCGAGTGTGCATTTTTCTCAATCAATGACTAATGCCCATTGTATTTTTTCCCTGTGCATGGCATCTAGTTTATGGCCACGCCCAAGGAGCCGTCTCGGAAGCCTTCGCTATCACTGCTGGTGCTATTTTGTATCAGCTTCGGCAGACTGCCATAACTCAGACGTGGCGCACTCAATTTGCTTACTTGGCAACACTGTGATGGGTCCACGGCGGCGGAGAGGGGCAAATAGGGGATCAGGGGGCAAGGGGCACACCTTAGAGGCAGACGCGACTCCCTGGCCTTTGGCTGCTCGCCCAACTATTGCGCTCTTTGGAGCTCTTTTTCCTTTTTTTTCTTGTTTTTTGCCATTTTGTAGCTATTTTATTTTGTATTTATTTGGCGCTTCTTTCGCCATTTTATGCTGTGACATTTCAGCGCTGGCTTCGTCGGCGACAAAATCCGTTTTATTTATATGCAAAATATGTAAATTTACGACCAGCAGGACCCCTTCCCGTTTACCCGCCTTGCCAACGCAGGACCTTGCCGGGCAGGCAACAAAAACAAGTTGTGCTTGTACTTGTATTTTATGCGCAGCATTGCATACTTATGGGCCACAGCAGAGTTGCATGTGTGTGCGAGAATATCTGTGCGTTTAGATTTACAAGTGCGATTCCGATAGAGTTTATTTCATGACTCGCCGTCGCCTTGCCCTTGGTGAACCCGGGCCCCGAAATTTACGCACGTATCTGCATATTTATGCAGCTCGATCTCTCGGTGAGGACCAAAATAAGTTCGCTCTCTCGGTTTGACTTGGCTCGGCTATTATTTAGATAATTTTTGTTTTAATTAAAGAACACAGCTGACAAACTGGCCAAATTTATGGCTCGCTGGCGATAAATAAAAGCTCGACCGACCGCAACTGGCAAGCTGGGAATGGAAGACCGAATGGCAATACCAAGCTTAAAATGCAGCAAATGTAATTCGTTCTAATTTATTTACTCCGGCCAATGCAATTTATGGCAGTTGCTCCGCCCATTGTTGTTGTTGCCGCTGCCATTTTTGTTATTGCCGCATTTTTGTTATTTTCAATTTGCAACAATTTATGGCAGCATTTTATGCAAATCCAGCGACTAATCACCGCGGCACACGGCTTGCCGACCGGCAGCTGAACTGCCGGTAAATTAAAATTTAATAAAAATGCAAATTACCTAAAATTGCAGTCGTCCAGTCAGTCAGCCGGGCACGCCCACTTCCGTCAAAGGGCCACGCCCCGTTGACTAATTTTCAATTAACGCTTAAAGTCAAAGGGTTGGCCAAAACAAAGCGAAATGAGACGAACAAATGGCTGCCAGAGGGAATGGGACTGGGAATGTGAGTCGGAATGGTAATGGGGGTCCCAAAAGGGCCGCCAAGTGGAAAATGTTGCAAAATAAAAGACAGGCCAAGGCAAGGGGAGGCAGTGGGTGTGTCCCAGGGTCGTTGTTAAGCATTCACAAACGAGTTGATTACGTGTCTCACATAGATTTCGCCGTTTCTCTTTTTTTTCGAAATCGAAATTAGCGAGAGGGAAATCAACCAGAAGTACAAAACAAAAAGCGCGAGCAAACGTTTGCTTGGCATGTTCAAGTGATAAATTCAATTTTCCACTTGAACGCCAGAACAAGCCCCATTTCGATCCCCTGCCCACGGTTCCCGCAGTGTGTGACTAATGGCGTTTACTGGTGGCCGGTCATCGTCATCGTCATCCTCGACGGCGGCGGCAATCAAACAGAAATCATAAAGGCGTGTTGTCCAAACATAAACATAAGCCCTCTGACCCTCTCCAGCTCGGGATCCCATTGAACAAAGGCCAGACCTATTCTGCCCCCGAGGGTCGGCGGAACGCGTGCCCAACGGCGATAAAAATTACAAATTCTCACACCGCTGGCAAGGACTAGAGGTTAGCACTCAAGCGTTGGATCCGCTCCTTAGGATGCACTGTGTTGCTGAAAGGGTGTCCAGGCGGTGGCGTGATTCACCAGACACAATACAATATTAATCGGTTGGGGATTAGGGAGAATTACGGTGACAGGGGACCGCTGGACTGGATCACAATTGCAGGTGGCCGGAAGGACACTTTAACTTTATCTGCGTTTAAGATTAAAGGTATAATGGGTTTTTAGGTTGCCTTAACACTTGTCTTTTCTTATTTTTTTGAGTTTGAAGTTCTTTTGGGTATTTAGAGCTTACGGATCCTCTAATCTATAACTAAGTCCTTATATTTGGCATCAAAAAGGCGTATAACACCCTTGTATTCGCGCTGTCTATTAATCTACATTTTCCACTAAAGTGAAAAGTTTAAAATTGCATTTTCTAAGGGTTTTTATTATAAAATTCAAGACTCTCCTTTAATATCTAATTATTGTTAAGCAACACTATACAACACTACTACATTTTTAAATAATTCACCATATTTGATAATTGCCAGCTTTAAAAAACTCTAAAATCTACTCAAACAGCCATTTGGCGTTCATTTGCGGTGCATTCAAATTTTCAAGTGGCAATCTTCAATGTAACTATAGCTACCAAACTTCAACCCCGGGGCCGCCCGCTGCGATTTCGGCAGACAAACCGTAGAGTGGACAAATAAAAGCGCTCATAAAATTGAATTTTTTATGACTGACGAACCAAACGAAACGAAACGAAAGGAAAGGAAAGGAAAGGAGCAGAACACCATGCCCCCGAAGGGTTAATTTCGGAGTGAAGTGAACCGGAAGGCCGAGGGCAGAGGGCAAAGGGCCAAGCAATGGTCGCGAGAGTACGAGTTACGACGAGCAGGACTTGATGTTAACTGATTTGCACCTTTTGACTTTCGGCTGACTAACAAACAAAGGCGCTGGCGCAGAAGGGGTGTGACGCCGCGCTGATTAACGGAAGCATTACTCACGGCCCGGAAAATCTGGCGAGAGCTGGGAGTTTGGCAAGGAAATGGTGGAAAAATGGGGATGGGAGCACTCAATCAAGTGCAAATGCAAATGCGTTGAGCAGCTAAAAATACCGCGTAACAACAAAAGGGAAGTTGCGGGCCATAAAAGCCGGCCAACAGCAGCTGCAAGTGCCAGGGATCCCTTCCCAGATCCCAGATCCCAGATCTTATGCGATTTTATACTTTATATTCCCCCATTCACGCTTAGTGTTGCATTTATTGCGCTTGTTAAAGGCAGCTAAAAGGGGAAGCGCGAGCGAGAGAAACAAGTTAAAAAGTCATAAAATTATATTTATTTCATTCTGCTGCCGCATCAGCAGCCTCGCGGGTGGCATCATTGCCAGAACCCAAGCACGGTGATGAAAGGAGCAGGAGCAGGAGCAGCAGGAGAACCAGCACCAGCTGACACCGAAGCTGCCCAGGAAGAAGTTCCGTAGATTTGCTTTTTATTTGAAATTTATATGCGAAGTCGGTGGGAAGCGCACAAAGAGGATCCGGGCAGCCTTTTCACACAACTATTTGCCGCGTTTATGGAGTTGAAGCTTTGACTTCTCGCCGGGAAATGGAAATGCGCCAACGTTGTGGCTTTTTAATGTTTTCTTGTTAAAGTTTATTGAAAAACTTTGGCCAGTCACGTTTGAGTAGTCGGCGGGCGCAGTAACTTATAACTGGGAGAACACCCACATATCAGTACACAGTGAGAAATAGGATTTATTTTGAATCGGATAATAAATATTTAGGTCATTTAGATTACCGAAAATTATATGGATTGTTATTTGAATAATGCTATTATTTTTCTAAGCTTGTAAAATCTGTGAAATTTGCTGAATATTTTATTAGTTATCATAAATTCTTGAAAGGAAAAATTTCTATCAGTTGAAAAGTTAGGCCACTAAGACAACTATTTATGTTACCATTAAAACAAAAATATTTCTAACAACTTGTAAGACCTTTTGAGATCTTATGAAATATGCCAATTTCGTTCTATGTGTGTCCGGAAAAACCGAATCGTTTTTCCCAACCAGAAATGAAACAGCTGCAGAAGTGCTCGCCCCGCTGCCCATGAAAATGGGGCAAAAGTGATTTCTTCTGTTTAATAAAGAAAACGGAAACTTGTGCATATTACTTTATCTATTCCCCAACCTCCCTCCTTCCCATTTCGCTGTTGAGAGAGTGGGAGACGGAGGAGGGGGCGTGGTCATGTTTGCTCATAATTGAAATTTCGCGCTAAACAGGAAGTGGCCATTGCCAGCGCTTTTGTTGCGGCCAGTTCAAGTTGTTCGAGTTGTGTCGGAATCAACTGAGCTGAAAGCTTTTCAGGGGCGGGAAAAGTGGGCGGTGTGGGCGGAGTGGATGCCAGCACATGGCCGAGCGGCGGGGAAAATGCAGTTCATAAACAACAGCAGGAGATGCGAAAATGCAATATTTATGAGAAACACTCTGTGTCCGGGGGGGAGATATGCGATGGCGAGTGCAAAAGAAAATTAAGACCGGAGAAAATGGGAAATGTGCGCGAACAACATGCAGAAAGGATGAAGGAATGGGGAGTGGTAGGAGCGATTCTCCCCGGGAATTGTCATTGTCTTCAGATCCAGATACTACACATGTCTCTATCTCCATCTCGGACCACTCGCCTCGCCATTGTTGGGGCGAACAATGCCGATGACTGGTAGTTTCAGGGAAAGTTTCTCCCAATATAATGTCGGCATATCGACCCGCTAGCCTGCACTCTTCGGATTCAAAATGTCTTACTTTTTGGCTCTTTAAGTAGAAAGACGTGGCTGAGAAAAACCATTGTGGATACGGACAAATGAAAGAGTTTTCATCAAAAAGTGAAAGTAAAATCGAAAATTCTCTTGTTGGGACTTGGTTCGTTTGTGGAGTACCAAACAGTTAAGAAATGTTAGCAAGTGGAATTAATATTGTTTTTTTTTGTATATTGAACTTTAAGGAGAACAAGTCTGCGTAGAAGAATTAAATAACAAAGTTGGAAATTCATGTCGGTTTCCCAATTGAATTTCTTGCATTTATTTGCATTTCATTTTGCGTTTGCTACATAGCTGCACAAATTCTAAACTGTTACTGGGTGTGGCCACAGGTTTTGCAAGCCGGGAAAGGTGAATAATATCCAAAGGACTTGGAAGCCTTCCGGATCACTGGAATTTGGATTATGTCTGAACGGGTGAGCTACTACCTGGAGTTGCATGGCTATACATAGTGTTTTACTCGTCTGGACATTCTTCTCCCCTGATATTCCCTGACATTCCATCTATCGTAAAGCTGCCTGCCCTCCATTTTTCCCGCTGCATCCATTTATTTTCCACTCTGGTGTCGCTGCCAGTTGCTCGTTCATCGCAGGCCCCCTTTCCGCCCCAGATTTCCCTGTTTTCCCTATTTCCCTACCAATTTCCACCGCACACACGTACTCCGCGCTGCTGTGTGACATGTGCTTCCTCCGTTGTATTTTTGTGCTCGCGGCCCCCTTTTTTTCCACTGTTACTTTCCACATGTGAAATTGAACTTTGCATCTCGGTGCGACGCGTCGCAACTTCAGAGATACAAAATGCAACGAAATTTTCATTTGCCAGCGCCGATGGTGCACTTGACTTGTGGCGCTTCTCCCGCTCCTGCTACCTCCGCCCCTGCCCATCTTCCCCCTCGGAAAGCCATCCATTCGGACCGCCTTGCAGCAGCGCTTATGACGCTGTTTTGACACTGGGAACGCGCGCGTGTTTATAAATAAAATATATATGGAAATTTATATTTGTGAAATTTTTCCACGCTTCCTCGGGATGCTAGATGCTGCTGCTGCACACATGTGCTGCTTCGCTGTGCACCCTTCTGGCTTCGCATTTCCTTTGAAGTTCATAAAAATTAACAAAAAATCAATTTACAACACAAACGATGCGCTGATGAGGCGAGTGAGGAATGTGGAGTGGAGCAGAGGGAACTGGAGTGCTGTTGTGAATGTTTTCATTGCAATCGAATGTGCGCTTAGTGACGCCGCCCTCGCCTGTGATCTAAACCGCCACGCCCACCGGCCGCCCTTGTCCTTGGGTGGTGGCTCCGCAATATAAACTCGTATATGAATATTTCCTGCGAGCGTGTTGATTGCCCATCAAAGCAAAGCCAAGGCCAAAGCGAAAGCAGCAGGAGCACAGCAAGAGATTTGCATACAACACACACACCAGCCGGCAAATAAACCCCCTAATACCAAACGCTGGTCTTTCAGTACAGAGAGAAAAAATTGATTAGTACGAAATCAAGTTCCAAGTGTGCAAAAAGCCAGATTCCACAAATTTAAGCTAAAACGCTCCCAAGAAGCATTGTTCTAAAGACAAAGCCTTTTGCAAGCCATTTTGACAACAAATTTCGATGGTGTTTTTGCTCAGTGTATTTGAGACTGTAGCGTCAGGAGGAACATAAAAATAGCGGCGATTATGATGAAAATATTCATGCGACAAACGGAAGCCATATCTCCTGGCTGGCTCCCCCCGACATGCGATGCGATGTGCTGTGTGAGTTGTTTATGTGCCAACGATATACAGCACATTCGGATTCCACTTAAGGCGTCACCGCCACTATGTGTGTGTTTTTGGCGAATGCGCTGGAAAAGTCCCGATACATGCCGAAATTCCTTTGCCGGATCAATAGCCCACGAACCGAAGCGTTCTCGAGGGCCCGGGAAAAGCGCCTTCAATTGCCATGCAAATGCCACGCTGAAAGCTGAGAGCTAAGAGCTGAAACTGGAGATGGAGCTGAGCCAGCTAAGGATTGCCGCTAATAAAGCGGCAAACGTAATTAAATTTAATGCCGGGATGCTCAGACAAAAGCCAAGCGGGCATGACGACGCCCGGCCCCAGACCCAGCCAGAAAATGTCTAAATCCAGGCATCGAAATTCAATTTACTACAAAATCCCATGCATCGATGGGCTCGACGACAAACGGCGGCGGAATAGAAAATACTGGAAAATGTGTCTCGATTTCGGCAAATCCTGTCATAAATTTAAGGCCCCAGCAGCATCGCCGGGACCTGGCGGGCGGTTCGACAAAGGAAGCCGACACGCAGACGACCCCAAAAGGAAAATATGCTGATGTCGATGCCGAATTATGATTTGTTTTTGTCGACTGGCCCCCACCAGAGGCGCTGGATGGTAGGGTGGCGGTGTGCCAGACGCTCGGGAAATGAGATTTGCCCCAAGGTTGCCTTCGCCGTTGCCCACTGCACACATCCAGCCGCACCCTAAACTACTCACAACAGCCAACCGGCGGAGGCGACGCTCGTAAAAAGCAGCAGGCACCCTGACGCTGCCAGGATCGAAGGCCAGACCCGACACATCCTCGACCTCGCAAATTATAAAGTTGTTTGGCCAAAAGTGCTGACGCTCTAGCGCCATGGCTTGCAAGTTTTCTGCTCGTTTTGAAAAATGTGCCAAAAGCGAAAAGAGGAAGCCAAGCTGAGAAGTAAAAAAGTATAAGACTTCTGCACGTTTTATCTAACGCACATTGATAAGGATTTTTGGCAGTCGTCGCATGATTTGCAAGTTTGCACAAAATGCTCCAGCAAGATGGACGCTTTGTGCAGACGTGAGCGAAAATGCGGTGACCCCTTGGCATAGTTTACTCCAAATTTACATTCCGATGATCAAATCAAGTGGTCAGCTCGGCGAGCTGGTGGGATTGTGAACAGGTGTTGGCCGGAGCAGAAAATGAAATTCAAGCTTAAGGGAACCAAGTAATCGGAATTCAGGAACATCTTGCATCATGATTGGCCCACTCTCAGGATAAGCCCTCGTATATGAAGGTATAAAATATTCTATCTCCGTTTGAGTCGCAATCTAACTTAGGTGAACTGTGAGGAAGCCTTTTTAACTGAATAAGAAACTACAAATAGAATTTTGTATTAAATTTAGTTATATACTAATATCCTCAGATCTTTCTCGGTCTCTTTATATACTATAAATCATTTATTCCACATCCTAAATCCATATTTTAACATTATACAATCAAAACACAACACACTGCAATTTTGATATGAATACAAATAACCCCCTCTGTGGTCTGTTTAGAAACGTTTCATTCCCGATTTCGAGAATATAATCCTGCATTTTAAACAGTCCCCCTTGTCTGAGCAAATGCCAAGAGGCATTACGAGTGGGACTTCCCCTCAATAATTTGAGGGGAAACCACCAGCTCGTTACGGACGGAGTAACTGGGTTTCGCCGATTCCCGCTCGTGGCAATCGTTAGCTGTTATTGTTATTGCACGTAATACAGTTGCTGGCTTGTACTCACTGTTCCTTTGAAAGTCCTGCGACTCCTCGTTCGCGAAAACTGTTTCCAGCTGCAGGCAAGTGAGCAGAGCCATCGCCAAGCCGACAGCCCAAATCGCTTTCCCATTGTCCGGGCATCTCGTCCGTGATTTTCGGTGTGTGATGTCGGGCTGCTCCTGCCAGTATGTCCTTTGCATGGCTACTGCTGCTTCTTCGGTCTCGGATCCCGTTTCGATTGCTACTCCAGTTGTTGTTCTCCTTGTTGTTGTTAATAAAAGCTGCATGGCTGTCATTTTGTTGTGCTTGCGGTGCGTTGTGCCAAACGCGAGGACGTCTCGTCATTTATGTGGCAAACTTCAATTTGACCGGAGTGTCAAAGAAACGCAGAGAAGTGCAAAAGGAGTACAGAATGTGGCAGCAAGTGCAGTTAAGCGCGTGTGTCCTGGCGCCAGTAAACACGCGTCTTCTTGTAATGGCCGCGCGGCTATTTCCGCTTCCGCTTCCGCCGTTGGCTTTAATGAAGCGCCAATGTACTCTGCGCCCATAAAAAGAGCATAATTTCACCAGGCATTCACCAACGAATGCATGTCCGTGGGACTCAGACTCAGATCAAGTCCGCAGCATCGTTTAATGTGCTTTTACATGTTTATTTGCCCTTTTATGGCATTCCTTTTTTCCGGCGTATTGGCGGTCCCGAATCCTGTGAATAGAAAAGCAAATGTCGGAACATGAGTAAGTGCTGATTGTTTTCGGGGTACACAGAAAACAAATTGAAATTATCTTCAAAGCCGCTTTAATAAAAGCGTTCGTTTGATTTACGCCTCAAAAAATTGCAGAGATCTTGTAAATATATGTAATTAAATTTTTTCCAGTAAAAGCCATTATAAAAATTACCAAAAAAATGTTTAAATATTTATTTGAGTGCTGTAACCACTCGCTGCCAAAAATATGAAAAGTGCTAATAAAATGTTTATTCACTGAACGGACTCAGCAGGCAAAGGCAAATTGAACTCGTAAAGAGCTGACCGAAAAAGGGTAGGTCCCGGAGTCGAATCAGGGACCTACAAGATTCGGGAGGGAGCGGGATCGGCGGAATGCCCTTTGCCTGCACAATCCTCGAAATTGGTTGTTTTATGTGGCCATCGCATCGATGAAGTGTGATTAATGGCGCGTTTCAATGTGAGACGCGTAATTAAGGCAGTAGATTTATGTTCCCGGTCGCAGCTGAGGCATGACCTTCTCACCCCCACCGATAGCCCTCCCTGGCAGCCAGCTCCTTAGCCCCGGCTGCCTGCCGATAAAAACGAGCCCTCGATGAGTGCTACTTTATCACCTAGCCAAATGTTGCTGCTGCTGCTGTTGCTGCTGCGCCCTTTAATTGCGTGTTTTGGCAACACGAGTGTCGACAATTAAACAACGCATCAAAATTGATAAGCCAACCCCGCTTTTCATCCCCTCCCCGATGGAAAGCCGCTCGTGCGTCCTGCTTAGTTGGTCGTTGGCCTAATGCTTCCGCATAAATGAAGTGAAGACGATCATCGTAGCAGGGTATTTGCCCTTAACCCAGAAAGCCGGAGCACGCATAATTATGCAACATTTTGTACTGGCAACCAAGCGTTAACTTGGCTCCTTCTGCGTGAGTGTGTGTTGGGTGGTTTTAATGAGCAAATGCAGCTTTCACTGGAAGAAAACGGGTTCCTCGTGATTTTGTAGGTAATTAATACAAGGAAAGAGCGTCTCCGACTTAATTCGTTGCAACTTGCAATCAAGATACCCCAAACTTTTTAATTATATAATATTTTTCTACAAGTCTCTGCTTCAGGGAGAAATTAACCCGTGCTCTTCTTATGAGAAAACATTGAGGCCAGCGATATTTTTAGCTTGTTGGCATTTTCCTGGGTGTAGGTCCACATACTTGCGAAATTATTGCGTGTGCCAAGAAGTGTAAATAAATAAAATATGCGTGAGGCTCTCACAAAAAAGTTCATACATTTTTACGATGCCTTTTGATTAAAAGATAATAACTTGAAATACTGACGGGGAGAGTGTGTGTTGTTCTCAGGGATGGCACCCCCTACTCCAACTGGAGTCTCCTATACTCCCTTTCTTGTTACCTGAACATAAATTAACAAGGGTGAGCCCAGGCTCAGACCAGAGGGACTCGACTCTGGGGCTATTGACAGTCAAACTTTGCTCATTAGTAAATTTCCGACAAGCCACGCATGTTCGTACATCTGTCTGCTCCAAGGGGTATATATAGTAGCATATATATGTATATAGTCCGAGGCGGTGTCGGAGTCAGCTGCTGCCTCTGCTGCTGCTGCTGCCTTTCACCCTGTGTCATTCGGTTAGCATATTTTATTGCTGATTAATTAACTGGAGGAACGGAACGAGGAGAGGCCCTGGTCTGCTGCTGCTCCGCAGTTGCATTGTGCCGTTCCGGCTTGAACTTTAATGACACCAAGTGGAAGATTTGCTAATTAAAAAAGTTTGCCAATGTGAGCACGAAACACGAGAAGGCGAATGAACGGAGAGCGAGTCCTGGGGACCGGCAAAAGTTAATTTCAGTTTCCGTTTCGGTTGTTGTTCTTATTTCTGTCTGTAACTATAGGCAACTATTGATATGCTCTTAAAGCTCCAGTTAGGCCAACTTAGGGCAGAAGAATTGGCTGTTCAATTTACTGGGAATTGAGTGAGTGTGTGGATTGTTGTGCCGGAAATAACACAGTTTGTCCAATTGAATTTCGTCCGAAATCCCACTAGATCCGAGGCTGATCTGCAGTCTATTTTGGTAGCTGCCAGCCGCAGGCAATGGTCAATGTCTGTCGCTTATTTGCCTATTGATTGCTTTCCTCATTCAGGTGCTCCTCCAGGTGCCCACCTATCTCACCCGGCTCTCCCAAGATTTTAGCCTTGTCAAATTACCGCAGCCACTCCATCATCGTTAGGCCCACTCACAGAACCCACTCTTTCGCAGCCCGTGCTGCCGTCATCAAGGCTCACAAATTTATGGGCAAATGCTCAACTTTGCCATAAATGTTCATCATAATGTGACACAATTTCCTCAAGATTTAACGCCGCATAAAAGCCCGAAGAACATTCCCATATGGTAATGGAGGGGATTGAGTGTGGGAATGGGAATGGGAATGGGGCTGGGACTGGGACTGAGACTGCTGCTGGGAGTCCTCAACCCCTCAACTCCGTCCCATGCATTGTGCAATTCGCATGCTCAATAAAGTCAAAGACGCATAACTCCCAGCGTAAGCGGGCGATGGCAGCTGGCATAAATTTCAAAATAAAATAATATAAAATACTATATAAATTCAGCTGCAGTCAGTCAGCGCATGCAGGCGACAGATAGACGCAGTGTGAATTTAACTGACAACCTCTTATCGGGCAGCTGGGAGCGGGCTTTAGGGCACCAGCCACTCGCTCCTTGCTTCTTGCTCCGCGGACGCGGACGTGGATGGGTTCGGAAAGGGGAAGAGGATGCGAATGCGAATGAGTGTGTGTCCCACATGCCTGTGTGATATATCATAAGCATGCGTCTGACAAGCGTAAGCACCGCCGCTGTCACTGTCACAGTAGCAGCAGCAACAGAAGCGGGAGCCCAAGGAGCAGGAGCAGGAACTGCGGCAGAAGCGCCAACTCCTTGGCGTCAACGCGTGTTATTACACCATGCGGCATACTTTTAGCGCCACTCAAAGAACATTTCTCTGGCCCAGAGTGTGTGCCATTGTGTGTGCACTGAGGCAAATTGAATTGTATTACATTTGAAGAAAAAGCTCTTCATTAGCATGGTTTCTAATTATGTATTCACTAAAATGTGTAATGGTATACCGGTATAAATATTTATAAGAACATTCAATTTCCCTATTAGAAAAAATAATAAATTGTAAAAATATTTCAACTCTCTGAACTCTGAACCAATTCAAGAAGTGCTTAAAGATTTCCTTTAGCTCTCTTCCTAATCAAATTTAACCTTTGGTTGCATTATGCTGAAAGTAAATCTTATCCTTTGAAATCCACCAACGCTGTTTTCTATTGTCAAAGTCACGAAGGAAATCTCGACTTGGGGAGTATTTGTTCCCAGTATTCCTGCTTGTGTGTATAAATAAAAGTTGAATTATGACAAAGGGAGCCAGAGAGGCAACCTGCCCACTATGGCTTGATACTGCGCTCGGCGCTGACTTGCCCGTGACTTGGAGCGTGTGTTTGCCGCGTTGTGTGCGTGCGAGACGTTTAACATGTCGTATGCGCAATTTGTGAAATATGCGAGAACAGAGCCTGCCAGCATGAGCAATAAGTTCTCTTTCTCGACTCCCCCCGCGTGTGCCTGGAAGTAGGAGTATGGGTCTGTGTGTGTAAGTAAGCAATTAGTTGCCTTTTCAGCTGAAATAAAAGCAAATCGGGAGGATAAGCAAACAGCAGCTCATTAATATCCTTTATGCGTTTATTACATCAGCAGGCGGCGTCTTATGAAAAAACATAAATTAATGCAGGGCATCGCCCACAACAACGGGCAGAAAAAATAGCAATTAGGCCGGCCAAAGGCAGTTGGCTCGTGCATGCAAGAGGAATCAATCAGACAATTCCATATAATTGCCCTAATTTATTTGTCCCGCTCCACAGAGCGCTTCAGCGTTTCCGCTTCGCCAGATAATTGCCAAGACCCGATGGCGGAGACAGAGACGAAGTGCAGCGTTCTTTGTAATGAAAATTAAAAATTAATGCCCAAAGGTAGGCCCATGCAAAAATGCTTTAATCAAATCCCAGAGCACGCCTTCGGTCAGGGTACATTTTTCATACGATTTTCAGCTTTTTCTGTACGCGCGTGTGTGTACTATATGTTTTTTTTTATGTACTTGACTCTTATTTAAATAAATATTTGCCACAGAGGCGTTGACCTTTTGGCCTCAATGCGTCCCTTGCATTGATTGAAGTTTTCCATTTTTTCATTTTTTATATTCTTTACGCTTTTCCCATAGACGCACTCCATGAATTCCAAGCTCGTGTTTGGGCAGTCGGCCAAGGCAAACATCCATATACACATTCATAGGACTGGAGTGTGCTCCTTATACATGAAGAGTACATATTCATTTTTCATTCTTTCCATTTAAGGGAACAGATTGCGATACAAATTTCACTCAGCATTTTAATAATGAAAGCATTTGTTATATTCTTAAAAATTTAAGTCTCTTAAAATTGGTTTATGTTTGTAAGATTGTGTTCTTAATATAGAGAAACTTAAAAGATTAGCACAATTTTTACAAAAATTTTAGCACAAAAATTACAAAAGTAAGTATTGAATTTACCAACCTAAAGAACAATTTAAATTCAATTTTTAAATTCAAAATACATGAATTTTTCTTAAAGCATTGATAAGTACAAGCAGAGGTGGTCACTCTCATGATGTGCAAAATGGGGGACGATGGTTTGAGTGAATTCATTTTATCTCTGTGCCGCCTGCCTTGGGCCAATTTTCCTGTGTTTTCCGGAAATCACAAAGGGAAATTACATAAAAAACTACTCCATTTGACTAATTTAGTGCACGCATTCGTCCCCCAGGGAGGGGCGAGGGTCTGGATGTTTTTGAAAGCAGGATGGACACGGAGTTCCGCCCCCTCAGTCTTTCCCTTAATTTCCCGGCTATCCCTCCTTTCCGGCTGTCAGTCACAGGAAAGCTGAAACTCGTCGCCGGCAACCCAGTGGTTGGATACTCCTCTGATACCGGCTCACAGCCCACTCCCGCGCCAGTGTCCAACGGCCTGACAGCTTTATATAAATAAAACAAATGGGTAAACACGACGGCTGCTGCTTCGGCTGCGGTTGCCACCAAATTTACCTTAAATTTGACAACATGCGCCGGGCTCACAGGTGGCGCAGCTGCGGCCGACTTTCATTTAGGCAACCCACCCGGTCATGGCCCTGAGCTTGCTCGTGGAATCACCCGCCGAATTGCCCCCGTCCAATCCCGGCTCATCCGTCAATCAAAACCGGCGATGCCTTATTTATTTACACAGTTCAGAGCTGCTTTAATTTGGTGCTCGCATAATGCGTAAAACTTTACTTAATATTAATGCCGTCGCATTCGTCAGCGACAAAGTTTTTGCAATTTAAATAAACAGCTGCTGCAATTAAATTAAACGTTTTAAATTTCGAAGGAATATTTACACGTGTCAACGGACCCAGCACCGCCGCAACCCAAATTTGAATTTAAATTGAAGTTAGTTTGGCAGCAAGCCGCACAGCATTCCCTTTGAACGCCTTTTAATCCTTCAATTAATAATCTTCAGCTCTTAACTTTTTGCCCAACAACAAGGACGACGGCATGCCTGAATGTAACCCAAAGTTATCCTGGATTTTTTGTTTTGTTTTGGTTGTTGCTGAAAGAACCCTTTTCGTGGTTGGACTTTTTTGTCAGAAACAATTATTTAACGCTCGCTCCTTGGGGTTGTTGGCTGCTTTTGCATTTTTATTTTTCACCCCGTTCGTCGAATTAAATATCCAATTTATCAAGTTTTCATCTCCGACCGGGGCCTTAAAACTAAGCGCTCCACTTGGCATTGCCAATAATTAGATTTTCCGAAGGCTGCGGAGGCGTGGAGGATCCTGCTGGGCGGGGGCAGGCAGATGACTGCTTTAAGATTTCAGCTTGTCACCTGGCGCTACACAAAAGGGCGATGGCCCGAGGGGGCGTGACAGGGCTCATTTCATTCAAACACATGACGTTTAACCCACAGTCGGTCCCCCGTCCCCAGCACACCCACCGACAACAGTACCCAGATGTCCTTTTGGCCTTGTTTTTGTTAGCTTGTCTCAGCCTTGACTGACTTTGTTTATCTTTCATTATTTATTCCCTTATCGGGGCCGAAGCGATAAAGTCGCCGGCAAAAGGCGCACACCCATCTCCCATAACTAATTAATTATGCCTTCTTAAAGCGACCCTCGGCCCTGCCCAGCCCACGCGGCGTATGAGTTACATCCACTGATGGATACATGTCGTACAGTAGTGAAGCTGGTAGTGAGAGCCGTCTTAATCCACTTATCCCACTGGGAATCCGACGGGAGGTGGACCTCGTGTGAGAGGAGGTGTGGTGGCAGCCACCTGGCTGCTAGCCAACGGAACAACTTGCAACTTGTTTTCGTATTAATTAGAAAAATAAACAAAGCGCCAACCCTGAGAAATCAAATTAAAAGTAAATTGAGAGCAAGCGTGGCTGCTGCGAGGGCCAGATGGGGCGAAGGAGACCCTTCTCGGAAAAGCCAGAACCAATTACAGACCCCGCGGCCCAAACCCCATTTAATTAGCGCGGAAGCCGGCTGCCGTACATGAGGAACAACTAACTTGGCTATTTAATTAATAGTCGTGAATAGCGAATGACACAAATGCATTTGCGGGGCGCACTCCACTCTCCATATTGCCGCGTCGATATTCTAGAGTCGAAGCAGCGCATTTTTAATTAGCTTGAGGGGCCAGAAATAACCCGCATCGCGGATTCTTGACATATTGCCAGCAGCTGAGAGGCGGCAAGATGCATGAGTGAAATGGCTGAGGCGTAGCACGTGCCGCTTCATGGAAAATTGTTTGCATTTTCCATTTTCCACTCCCCTGCTCTTCGAACATGGCCTGGCGTCAGGCCGGTGGGTGTGTGGGTTCAGCGCGGGGCTAGATTACACGGCCGCCTCTCAGTTATCGGCTACTTAAAATAAACAGTTTAATGTGCAAACTTTTCGGCTGGCTCGCAGGAACAACAAGCAATCAGCCGCCCCCGACCCGAGAGCACTCTTGGCAGGGACAAACAAGCCATACAACACACACACCCACTCACAGACTCCAGCTATGGCCAAAGTTTTTCGGGGCAATCATTAAAATTCATTTCCTATCGACAGTCAGCCGAGACACACAGCCCGGCACCCACATGTATCCACGTTATAGATGACGCCATTTAGTTTGAATATCTATGGCAGCGGCCACATCCTCCGAGTCCACATCTGTGTACAGACTCGTCCTCTCTTTCGCCCCAGTCCAGACTTTCTCTGTGTGTATGTGTGTGTGTTTTTACAAGTGCCTCAGAGCGATTTGAATGCGGCAATTCCTTTTGAATTGATCCCAAAAGTGACCTTTGATTTTCGATACGATTTCAGTCATTTTCACATGGCCCCTGCTAAGAGTCTCAAGCGACGAGGAGAGCCCCTGGGAGGCTGCGAAAGAGACGGGGCTATAGGAATAGAGGGAGAACTTGGAGCCAGCGAAGCCATTTTGTTTGTGCGGTTTAAGTGCCCGCATTAGTGGCGAATATAAATTTTCTGTCCGTGGACCCAAAAACAGCGAATGGTGAATGGCAAGAGCGAAGCCGAAATCAAAACCAAAACCGATGCCAAAACCCCGGCGATAACATCCTCTGTGACAAAAGCGACGAAACGATGGCAAAAATCAAACTAAAAGTTCGCCTCATGAAAATCATAATTCAAACGTTGAAGCCAGCACACAGATTTTGCCCCTCCGCATATGCGTAAGAACAGCATCGGGGAAGAGAATGGTGACGTGAATGAGAATAACACCAGAATCCTGAATACTCAACAAATATTTTATGAGTAACTTTATAGCAAAATACATTGTGGCTAACCAAAGACATTCTAAACTTTGAATTAAATTATGAAAAGGATGAATCAATTTGAAACAAAGTCCAGTTTCTTATTTTTAACCAAGGAATATATCAATAAAAGGAAAAGGAGCAATACTATTTATCCTATTTGTATTTAAAATATTAGTAAAAACATACCCTTCGATTTACATTTTTACAAATGGGAAAGCATACTATATATATTCAAATATTATAAAGAAATCTACTCGAAGCAAACTATTTATAAAGGCACAATATGATTTTAATCATAGTTTAGGTTTTAATTCTTCAAAAAACAGCAGCTAAAACTTTGACAACAACTGTGTGTGCCTCTGCTAAGCGTGATGCCCCGCCCCAAGCTCCACCTCCCGCTTCGATTGTTTTGTGTGTGTACAATGGCAACTATTGAAAATACGCAAAGCCTCTTTCGGCATGTCCTTGTGCTGCTTCTGTGATTCCGATGCTCTGCCTTTGACCCCCGAAAATTCCCAAATTGTGTCCCGAAACATGGTGTCCCTTGCGACCCCGAACCGAGCCCAAGCCTGAGCCCGGGCCCGCTCATGCCCGTGTCCCCGTTCCGCCGAACTCCGGCTGAATGGGACGCGTGTGCGTTTTGTTTTATTGCCAGCTTCGAACGGTTGCCAAGCCGTTTTCCACTGGGTTTGCTTAGGGCAAACACTTTCCCCGCTCCTTTGTTGGCCCATTGTGTGCGGGGATAATCGAAGCCATAAATAACAGGCGCGAAAGCTTCGCGTTCGCTCTCGGTTCTCCTTTTTTCGGCCTTTTTTTCTGCGATTTTGCGATTCCCGGGGAGGGGGAGGGAGTTGGGGAGGGTATGGGGTGTACGATAACAAAAGTGCCAAAAGTGACAAACAGCAGGCGACCGTCAACACTGCCGCCACCAGCAGCCACCACCCATCGGCCAGAGCCAAAGCCAACTCGTTAGTAAATCCAATTTGTGCGTGAATGTCAACAGTTTCGGTGCAGTCGCAGTTAGAGTTACTATTACTGCCGGAGTTCCAGTTGCCACTGCCACGCCCAGTGCCAGCCGCCCCCCGGGAATCCGTCGGAAAATAGCGACTAACAACTGGCGACAAAAATCGCGTGAGCTGACATGTGACCGAGTTTCGGAGCGAGGGATTCGAGCGTTTTTTTAAATCAATTAAAAATTTACATTTCATTCACACAATAAATAATTTGCATAATAACCGGGCGCACACATAAACGTGCTCAAAAAAAAAAAAATCACACACACACTGGCTGCTTACATACATATTTAGCGATCGCATAATTAAACGTCCAATTTGTGCACGGGAACAAAAAAAACAACGATTCCATATGGCTCGCATTTCATAAACAGTTTTCAATTAATTACAACACTCGCTCGAAAGGGACATTTTAAATTCCGGGCCTGCATCGGAGGCAGATGCGACTGATGCATTAACAATGATTACTGCATACATTTTGGCGCATTTAAAATTTCATAAATTCATTTCCCTCTGTAAATTAATTTATCACATTCAACGCATTAAATCGGGGCAGATAAGGGTGAGTGCTTGAATAGTATATATATTACAACATAAATCGGCGCTGTCTGTGATAAATTTAGACCTCCGGGCGACAGACAAAGCCAGACAAAATGTCTCAGTCGGAGATATTTCTCCAGAATTTACAAATGCAGTTGTCGGGCCAAGGGAATTGCTGTGGCATATTCCCCAAGGTTTCCGGAATTCTTCAATCGCCTTTGAAGACAATCCCCGGAATGGCTTCAAGCCTGCGAAGGGGTGCCTTCGTGCTTCGTTCTCCTAACAAAATATTTATTTATACAAATTTGCAGGCGCTCTCAGGCGCAAAGACGGCAAACACATTAAAATCAATTTCATTTGCACAGAGCACGGCTGACCAGCAGACTGAATGCAAACACTTCAGAAGAGCAGAGCGAATGCCCAAAAAACGAGAAAATCAGTTCAAGGAAATAAAACAATATTTAAATAAATCAAAATTAGCATCAGCCGCAAAAATGCTGCAGAACAGGGAAACAGAGCAGAGTATCTACGAGTTACAGTTGAGACATCTGTACATCTGTACGAGGTTGTCTGTGATTCGGGCCGTGTTTTACATAATGGAATTTCCATTTGCCGAAAATAAAACACACGACGGAGGCGGCGTGGCAACGTGCTAAACAAAATACCAGCCCAAAGCCACAAGATGCGGATACACATGTATCTGACTCTGAATCTGAACGAATCTGTATATGTGGCTGTGGCTGTAGCAGCCTTAGCTGGAGATTGGGATCCAGCAGCATATTGTGTCTGTTGTGTGCTGTGTCGCTCGTCATTTTAAATACCAAATATATTTTGATTCCATTTCGGTCAAGGGAAGGAAAACTTCATCTTCCTCAATCGGCTTGCGGTTTGCTGCCTGGCGCAGGCAGGGCCTGGGCCTGCTGGCTGCTCAAATTGACATTGAGTTATGGCAGCCTCTGGTCAGGACTGGTCGGGAATCTCCCCGGGAATCTCCATTTAAACGATTTTTAAAGCCGCCACTACAGTGCACTGGACAGCTAGCAGCCAGACCGCAGTTAGGAAACGAAAGCACGCCTGACAGCATAACAAAATAAGCATTAGAAGGAAAGAAACAAAAATGATTTATGTTTACTGGGGCTACCTACGCGCGGCTTTAATAAATACCATAAAAAATGGTTATGCTGTGGAAATGTATTTAATTGCCGGCAGCATGGTGGGCAGGGGGAGAAATGTTAATAAATGTCAAGACTGTTTCCACTCAACTGACAAAATGAGCAACGAGCTTGAAGTTGACACCCGACTGTCCACCGCAGACAATATCATCAGCGCGCGGAGCAGAAGATGGCCAGAGAATGGGTGGTTTCTTTACTTTATTCTTTTTCCTTCGGCTCCTCCCCGCTTATAATTTGACATAATTTATGAGTTTTCAATTTATCATGTCTTTTGGGGCTGCACTTGCTGCTGCACTGCCACTGCCACTGGCATCCGCAATTTGCTGCGCATTTCGCCCTGTCAAAGCGAAAGTCAGAGCCAAAGCCCGCTCGGAATGTCAAATGTCAATGAAGATTGCCCGATTGTGGGAGCCGAGCCCGAAATTGCATGTGAGGCACACATGTGCCCGCTCCGGACCGCTCCCACGTCGCATTAGCCGTCTGAGCCGGGCCTGCTGATCTCTGTGGGAAGAGGAAGTGGCGCTGACAGTGGAGAGCGCTTTCTCCCACAAAGCATAAAATATTGCCACTTGTCAGCGCAGCGCCCCCTTTCGCCGCGCATGTTGTTCTTGTCATTAAAGTCGTAAGCACTGTCACGTAGCTGTCAATTTACAAAAATCGCATTAGCCAGAAGAAGAATTTACATGCTGGGGGAACAAATTCGGTTGAAATACATTACACAGGACAAAAAAAAAAGTACTAAACTTATTTATTTTCGGAATGATTTTTGGGAAACTATAAGCCAGTTTTACTATACGCCAAATGTTTTTAACTGAACATCAAGACTTTTTAAAACTGACTTCGATTTCACCAATAAATACAAAAGTATTTTTCAGACTTTCAAAAAAATTCGTGCTTTGGAAAGAGAAAATCCTATTAATGGATATATGCAGGTTTTAGGTTTATTCAGAAAATATTGCATATTCAGACATTTTTCAATTGTCAGGATAATACTTGAATTTTGGAATCACATATACAATAAAATATACTGCTAGTATAATAACAAAATTTTGTATTATTAAAGAATAGGAAATGAAGGAACATGTTCGAAGATTTTATTACTTATAATCTAATGGCTTTTGCTATATTTAAATAGACAAAAAATAAATAAATAACGTAATTATAAATTTAAGTATAAAAACAGTAGTATATGATTTTAATTATACCCAGAAATATAAGTGCATTTTTCCCTGTGTAAGTATGTACTTGATGTGTGCTAGATGGTTTGCGTTATGTATGTGCATATTTTTGACAACTGTCGCTCCGCCGACTTGACTGCCTCTCACATCATTGAGAGTTTAGGGCCGGAGATTACGGAGTCGTAAAACCCGACACTCAACGGCGTGTCCGGGTGGGTTGGCCGCCCAGATAAGAAGGCTCAGCAGGGCGAGCCGAGCACTTGGCGGGCTGCACATAATTAGCGGTGGCCACTTAACTAGTCCCCGCTTGGCCGCCATTCCCCGGCGCTAGCTGTCAGTGTAAATTTGCATTTTTAAGACGCATAAAAGGGACTTAGCAGGAGGCAGCCGAAAAAAGCGAAGCTCAGGTAGCCGTTAGACGGTGACAGGTAACAAAATGCAAAACATGCGCAACAGGAAACGGGTGTAGCCGCAGGACTCGAATGCCTTTAAGGGTGGCGATGGTGAAAAGTTCCAAGTCTAATTAACAGGGAAAAGCGGTTAAGGAATGGTCGGGGAAACACCATGGCCATGTGCATTCACAGGTATTTTCCACGGCCCGCTTCCCAACCTAACTAAAGCCCCCTCGATAAACGGCTTTTCAAAAGCTTCGTGCAGGGCAATTGAAAAAAAAGAGGCAAAATCAATTACAACAACAGGCTTTTCCAGAAGAGCCCTGAAAAGCATTTTAACGACAGCATTCAGAGCTCGTCGCGCGCGTTCATTCAATCATTTACATAAAATTTTATTTAACAAGCGAATTCCAAAGGCTTTCATTTTTAATGCAGCCCCCTGATCCCACATCGTCCCTGCTCTAGCTCCCCTCCAGCTTCCGGACTCCGTAGGGAGCAGGCAGCCGAGGGTCGGAAGCTGGGAGTAATTCCCCAGCGATTCGGGCCACAAGCCTGGTGAAAGAGGCTCATATGTGAGTGCGTTTAATGCGTGTCTGCATACGCCATGAAACTTCATTATGAGGTCTTCAATATTTCTACAAATAAAATGCCAGTCGAAGGCGAATTGAAACCCAGAAAGCCAGGCAGGCGGAAGGCTCTTGGCGGGGCTGGGAAATATTAGCATACTTGGGGGCGCAGTCAAAGTTTGTTTGCCGAAACAAATTAACCTTGAATATGCCACATAGAGCCATAGTCAAAGCCAGAGATCCTGTCAAAACGAAGCTGAGCCGAGGAAATTATGCAAATATGTGTATGGCCGGCGCAACAACAATGGATGTCTCTGATAAGACCGGTATCCCCCAGCCAGTCAGGCTAACTGACTCACTGTCGTCCTGTGGCTGCGGCTCCTGGAAAATTTATTAATTTTAAGCAGAAAGCCCGAGCAGAGACAGAGTCTTTGCCAGTGACTTTGACGTCAGCCAGCCAGCTAGCTGATAACAAAGAGTATAAAGTTATATAGAGAGGGCATCTCATACAAAAAAATGTGTTCTATGG
>JAEIHY010005707.1:0-18818 GCA_018904565.1 Drosophila tsacasi
TTGATAATATATCAAAATATCAATATATCGATATTTTTCTAAGGATGATATATTTATATCACGATTTGTTTACCCAAATATCGAAATATTTTTATTTGATATTTTTTGTCAAGACGATAGCTCGCGACAGCACACCGCGAAGTCTGGTAACGCTGGTGGATCACGACCGAAAAATCTGGCAGAGCTGGCTCGACGTTTGAGTTCGATGTTGCGAGATGTTGTGAGATGTTTGTAGTAGTCCACAAACTGCTTTAATGTATATAGTTTTCCTAGCTAAAATCGATAAAAAAAAAAATTTTAATATATCAAAAAGATTAATATTTTAAGTGATATTTTATTTGTTTTTTTTTTTATTTTGATACGAAAAATATCATCGATAATTTTTCTAAAGACGACCGAAAAGTCCGGCATCGCTGGTCGCTCGAGCTAAACGCAAGGTCCGGCAGCACTGGTCGCTAATGAACGAAAACTCAGGCTCAACGCTGTTTGCTCGAGCTAAAATAGCCACAAAACGGGGTTGTTCTTTTATGCGGTAAATTTAAAATTCAAAAAAAATTTTGTTCTTTTTGTGTTAAAGTTTTATAGGTTTAAGTTTAGAGGAATATATAAATTTCATGCTGTGTAACTGAAATTTAAAAACTAGTTACTACAAAAATCAGTTCGATATCTTTATTTGGGACAAATATGTCTAGAACAGTTTTTCAATGTAAAGTCTACATCATCAATTTAAGTACATTAATATTTAAATGAGATTGTATATATGACATTCCGTTCAGCTCTTCTTGAGTATTTGGCACATTTCTTTTGTGCGTTAAGTCTTATACATTTAAGTTATATTTTATTTGAGATTCAATTTTTATGATTTAATTATTTCTATGACTTTCAGTTTTACTCTTCACGAGTCTTTAGCTAGATCGCGCTTTATGTTATTGCAATTTCAAAATGAACGCTTTGCTTGTGTAATTATTTGTATAAATACGTAAGAAATTCAGCAGCTTAAAAATTCAGTAAGCGAAAGCTGAAGTCCATCGATTTCCTCTTCCTGAGTTGAGAACATGGTATTTTCACACAAATCGGTGTTGAAGCTTAAGATATCAGTAAATGCATTCGGAAATTCATCTATTTCCTCTGTCTGGGTGGTCAACACTTTGTTTTTGTGCGCGTCGCTCTTGTTATGTTTGTCTAAATTGCGTCTAAATCTATAGTATATGTCGCAGATCTCGCACCTGGCAGAAAGATACAAAAGACATAAATATGTATAAAACATTTTTAAATTGAGGACTTACCAATACGGTCGTTCCCCTGTGTGTACAACCTGGTGTTCCTTGAGTTGGCAGCGCAGAAGGAAACCTTTGAGACAGATCTCACAATGAAACGGCAACTTATCGTGGGTCATTTCATGGCGCCTCAGGGCAGCGGGCCCCGCAAAGCCTTTCTTACAGACCTTACACTTAAGCGGCCTCTCACCGGTATGAGAATTCATATGCCAAACCAGTGACCGTTTCGAGGAGTAAGTCTTGGCACACTGGTTGCAATGGTGTCGACCGTCCTTTGTCTTCTCCTGCAGGCCTTTCAGGTGGCTTCGTTCCGAGCGATTCATGCTGATGCGTGGACCTACCCCATGTACTTCCCTGCAAATGGAACATTAGCCATAACCTTGAGCTTATGATGGATTCATACTTACCTCTCGTGCCTTTGTCGACAAGCTGCATTGGAGAACGACTCGCTGCAGTGATTGCAAGACCATGGCTTCTCACCCCTATGCTCCACTCTCAGATGCATGTTTCGAAGATACGAATTGTAAAACTTCTTCGGGCACTCCGGGCAGGCAAAGTTCTTGGTTTGGTTGTGTCGGAGTAGGTGCATTTTCAGCTGATCTGGCATGCGGAAGGAGTGCCCGCACTTGTCACAGACATAACTGAACGGCTTTGCCAGATGTTTTAGGCGGCGAATGTTCTTTTGTTCCTCCAAACTCTTCTTGGGTTTCTTTCGCTTCGGTACTGCAAGCGAATACTTTGGTTTCTTCTCTCGCTCAAAGGGCTTTGTTTCCCCTTCGCGATTGCATTCAGTTAACACAACCTTGTAGACCTCGGCCCCGAAATCAATCTTGCCAATTTCCTCCTTGGTTTTACATTTGGTAATACTAGCAATCTCATGGCAAACATGCTCCCCTTCCCACGAAGTCTGCTTTCGTTTTTCAAAAACTGGGAGGATGTCATTTTCTTGTGAAGCTTTGCCCTTGTGTAGTGGAAAATCGTCTTCGTTATCGGATCCGAATTCAAGATCTGACAATCCTATTCCTGAAGCCTTGTTAAAATATTGAGATGATTCCTCGTACAAAACATTTTCCAGTTCTAGTTCGATTTCGTCACAGATTTCAGACTCTTGCCTTGAGTCCTTATGTATGATTTTGTTCAACTCTACATTGGCTTGTATGCAATTATTACGAAATTCGATGGCTTTCTTAAGCGTTTCCTGGCAGCTTTCACATATATGATGGGGTAATCCTTCCACTCCTGTTTTTATCTAGAATTAATTTGTTAAAAGAAAAAGTAATGAAAACAATAGATTTTGTGGACGAATAAATTAAACTAGTCTTAGAGACTTACCGAGACCCCTGTGACGCACTTTATATGATGGAGGAGCTCAGTGTTGTGCTTATCGTAGAGATCCTTAACAGTGTCATCCAGACTCAAGTATTGGGAACAAGTGCGGCATTTGCTTTCATCATCGAAACATTCATCCTGGAGTATTTCGTCATAAAATGCGCTTTCCCAGTTGGTGGAAGTTTCAAACGATGCATTGTTTTCAGTGAATATGGCACCAGTTTCCTCAGCCTCCGTTAGGAGCAGCTCCACCAGCTTCTTGTTAACCTGCCTCTGGGAGCCCTCTCTTGGCGACATTTCTACAACGCCTTTGTCTTTGGATAACACGTTTTCGTTTTCCTTTAAAAACAAGACGAAGCAATATACGTGAGTGAAATGTTAATTGTATGCCATGGAGTTTGCGAGACACACCCTCTTTGAATCACCACTATCAGCTGCTCTGGACGTCCTCCTCATCTTTCGAAAGTTCGGCTTGGGAAACTTCTTACTTCGCCCGAGCTACTTCGTTTTTCAGGCGGAAAGTTCGCGAGCAGTCGAAAAGGGGGGTGGGGGGGAGCGTTTTTCACGGATTTGTGTACGGACTGATGCCGCAGCAGCGCACTGCGCATCCTTTGCCGGCAAATGCGAATTTGCAGCAAAACAGAGCCAGCCCGGTTGCCAGGGCTGCACAACATTAAAGTAGGGGTTGCAAACAGGACGGCAGCACTTACTGTGTTTATGCGAGACCGAATTCATGTATTCAAATCCTTAATTCGGTAATATATAAAAAACAACATATTTGTTAACACACGAATGTAGAATGTAAATCGCGTCGCGATAAACAGCTGACTTCACAGTTTAACAGTTCTTGTTAATAAACTTGACTTCGTGTGTTTTTCTAATCACGTATACAGAAAATTCACGTATTCCACAGTGTAAACATATCAGTAGATGTAGTAGATTTCCGTTAGCAAGGCTCGCAGTTTAAAATATTAAAAACGGAACCGCAATATGTAATTGCAATGAGACAGTTTCAACAATATGTTTGTTTATTTCTACCATGTAAACCTAATGTAAATGCCTTAAAAGGTACGAGCTAGACTTTATATATATATACTATACTATAAAATATTTACTTCCTTAGACTAAAATTGTATTAAAATCAACAAAAAGGAACAGTTGGACAAAAATAAAGTAATCGCCTACTTTTTCTGTTCCTCTTCCTCTTCCTTTTCTTGTTCCTCCGCTCTTTTTATGTGCTGCTTTGAACGAAAATGAGTTCTCAAACTGCTTTTCCGGTTAAAGTGAGCCTGGCAGAGCTCGCAGCTAAAGAGGAATAGGTAAGTTGAGGTAGTTGCAAACTGGTAAAGGGTTATTCAAACTTACTTAAATGCCTGTTCGCCGGTGTGCACCACGGCGTGAAACCTCAGGGTGATCTTATCCTTAAAGGCCTTCTTACAAATGGTGCAGGTATGCGGCCGATGGACGGGGCTCTCCTTGTGTCCACGCTCGTGCCGCAATCTCTTGATGCAGTTGTCGAATCGCTGGCCACAGTACTTGCACACGTAAGGCAGCTCTCCGCGATGCTTAATACGCACGTGCAGTTTGAGAAGGTGAAGTGTGAATTCCTTGCGACCGCACTCCTCGCACTCGAACTGCTTCAATCCTGTGTGACGCGTGAGGTGTACATTAAAGTTTCCCTTCTCACTGAATGATTTCCCGCACTGGTCACAAAAGTAAAGCCCCTCTGCCTTTGCGTAAATCCTTTTCGCCCTTGCCCATTTCCTCCTAGTCGCTCCGTTTTTGCATTCCTTCTGGGCCGGGTTTATTACTGAGGATTCGCTTTGCTTTTTGGGTGGTCTGCCTCTCTTTTTGCGTGTTTCGGGTGTTGATAACTCTTTAATTCCTTCTAGTTGCCGATTGTCAGAATCCACGAGCTCAGCGTCTGAGTGTAGGGACTCGATCTCCACCTTGATAGTTTCTTCGCTCATCAAGGGGTCCAAGACTTCAGCTGAGACTTGATTTGGAGTGTTAAAATTTATGTTATCCTCTTCCTTACTACCCTTCACAGAAACTCTTGGCAGAATTTCCAACTCTTCCTCCTTGCCCGCAGTGTCTAGTTCCTTGAACCAAACTTTGTTCGTTCTTATGCAGCGCTCCCGAAAGGCAATTGCTTCCTTAAGGTCCACTAAGCAGGACATACAGATATGCGTGGGCACGCCGGGCTTGTCAGTTAACTAAAAACCAAGATGGATTTATAATTATTTAGGACTCAATTTACAAGTTCACAAACTTGCCAAAATCCCAGTCAGTTTCAGCACGTCGAACAGAATGTATGTAGCGTCCTTGCCAAACAGCGTCCTTGAATGCTGCGCCTCCTGACCGCAAGTGCGGCACAGCGTTGGCATTTTGCCCGCCATATTTTTCCGTCAATTAATATTGTTTAGTTTTCAGTGCCCAAACATAAACAATGATTTTCCGTTGCTTCGTGGCGATTGGCGTTGGCATTAGCCCGTCTGCGCGTCCATGATAATGGCAACATTTTAACGATACTTTATAATTTATGAAAAATTAAGATTTAAACTTAAACCGTACTTATAGAAGGATTTCTACGGAGTAATTGCCACGTCCACGAGTGCTAGATGTTTTGGACACTATATGCAAGTTTTCGTGCTCAGGTTTTTTCTGTGTGTTCTCGGCATTTTTCCTATGCCGTAGCGAACGGAGATGAGTTCTCAAGCTTGTCATCCTACCGAAGTTCGTCTGGCAAAGCTCGCAGCTGGGGAGGAGGAATAAAAACGTATTAGTCTACGTCGCTAAACACCTGAATCTAAACTTACTGGAATGGGTGTTCACCTGTGTGTACCACAGCGTGATTTTGTAGAATTTTTCTTTCCTGAAATCCTTTATCACAGATAGGACACTTGTATTGCCGGGGTCGGGGGTTATGATTACGCTCATGCTGCAACCTAAGGTTGCAATTGCCGAATCGCTGGCCACAGTACTTGCAGACATAGGGCAGCTCTCCGCGGTGCTTAACACGCACGTGCAGTTTGAGAAGGTGAAGTGTGAATTCCTTGCGGCCGCATTCCTCGCACTCAAACTGCTTCAGGCCCGTGTGTCGGGTCATGTGGACGTTAAAGTTGCCCTTCTCACTGAAGGATTTCCCGCACTGGTCACAAAAGTAGAGTCCCTCCTTCTTTGCATAAATCCTTTTCGCCCTTGCCCACTTATTCCTAGTGACTTTATTTTCAGATGTATCCTTTTTATGCATTTTGGGTGGCCTGCCTCGCTTTCTGCGTGTTACAGTTGGTGGTGTAATTCCTTCGAGTTCTTGGTTATCAGAACTGCCGGGCGGAGAGTCTGAATGTAAGGATTTGTTCTCTACCTTGATAGTTTCCTCACTTATTAAGGGATCCCGTACCTCAGCAGAAGTGGCGTTTTGTGTACCTACAAGAATTATTAGCTCATCCTTTGTATTAGAAGTTCTGACATCTTCTTTTTTGCTGCCCTGCACAGAAACCCTCGACAGAAGTTTCAGCTCTGCCTCCTTGCTAGCAGCGTCTAATTCCTCCTCACTATTATTCTGGTCCTCGAACCACAAGCTGTTCGTCCTAATGCAGCGCTCCCGAAAGGCTATGGCTTCCTTCAGGTCCAGCAGGCAGGCCACGCAGATACGCGTGGGCACGCTACTCTCGTTAGTTAACTAAAAACCAATATAGATTGAAAATTACCTTAGCACTTTTTCGACATGTTTACAGACCCACCAAAATCCCAGTTAGCTTCTTTATGTTGTGCAAAATGTCTGTATCTTCCTTGTCAAACAGGTTCCTTGAGTATTCTGCCCCTTGGCCGCAGGTGCGGCACAGCGTTGGCATTTTGCTAGGTTTTTTTTCCCGCAAATTAATGTTTAATTTTCTTCTGTTTACAATAACACGCCGCTTCGTGGCGATTGACACTTCCATTAGCTCGTCTGCGCGTCCATGAAAATGACAACATATTAACGATAGTTGGAATTTATTTAAAATTAACAGTTAAACTTAAACCGTACTTATGGAAGGATTTCTACGGAATGATTTCAGGGCACGGCACTTGTGTTCCCGGGGACGGAGTTTTTGATTACGCTCCTGTTACACATTTGCGTTACAGTTGGTGAACCGCCTGTTACAGTTCTTGCACACTGGCTCGATCTCCACCTTGATAAATTCTTTACTATTGATTATTGAATCCAGGACCTCTACAAATGACGCTGCTAGACATCTATGGCATTACTTCGATTTTGTCAGTACTTTAAGGAACTATTGGCAATTCAGTAATGTCCGGCCTGATTCCTCTATTGCTTGTTTCCTTTATTCATCAACTGCATTGCTCATGTCTTGCTGATGTTCCCTGATGTGCTCCGCCTCTGGTCCATTTTATTATTGCCTGTTTTTCAGTTTAAAAGTTCATTACGTTTCGGGGTAGTTAACTAAGCATTCATCACACAGATTCCCTTGAGGATGGTTAAAATTCGAAGTGAAGACTTATTTTACTCAAAGCTTTTTTTAGACTTTTCCGCAGCGTTCTTTTTGTGATGCCTCGATCGGAAGTGGGTCTTTAGGTTAAAGTTACGAGTGAAGGACACATTGCATATTTCACAGCTAGAAATGTAGAGGATAAACAAGGGCAACAAGCAATTAAAATGTCACAGGCTCATATTCAGCCTTACTTACGGAAAGTTACGCTCACCGGAGTGTACTACCACATGCTTTTTCAATTGGGACTGTACCTCAAATCTCTGATTGCAGAATGCGCACTTGTACCTTCTGTTTGTCGCCTTGAGCTCATGCATCCGGCTAATTGAAACAAATGTAAAATTTAAATCCCTCGTATAGATATAAAGGAAATTACCTTTGATGGCGACATCTCTTGGTGCTGTCCACGAAGCTCTCGTCGCAGTACTTGCAGGCGAAGGGCTTCTCGCCGCGATGCTTAACACGTATGTGGATATTCATGAGGTACTTGTTGAATTCTCTTTTGCCGCAATCCGGACACTCGAATGGCTTAACACCTGTGTGGCGCACCAGATGCAGATTAAGGTTGCCTTTGTCGTTGTACTCCTTGCCGCACTGATCACAGAAATAGATTTTTGTGGCCTTGCTCTTTTTTCGCACCTTTTTTTCTTTGTTGTCCTGAGATATTATTTGAGTTCCATGGGACATGCTGCTGGTGGTTTCTGTAGTCGTGGTATTCACGAAATTGTGATTTATATCGTTTAACTTCGACGACAAGTAGTCCTTTTCCTCTAGATCTTTCAGTATTCCCTGCTCCTGTAAGTAAGTATTGTATCCGTAATCCGCTTCATCCTCTTCAATGATCTCCTTAATCTGCTTTATTATCTCGATCTCCGCATCATCTTGATTATTCTCCATTGTTGCTATATCCCCCTCCAAAGTAAACTCTTCCACGCTATTAAGCGGGTCATTAAAATCATCTTGATTCTCTGTTTCCGAATCCAGAGTATCGAGATTTAGGCGTTGGTTTGTGGCTACGCAAAGCTCCCTAAAATGTATAGCTTCCTTCAAGCTGGCCAGGCAAGAAAAGCACATATTCTTCGGAAAATCCAGTTGGTCAGTAAGCTGCTGGTTTAGTTGTTTTATTTAAACCTGTCAAAAGTGTAGCTCAAAAGCACTCACCTGAACGCCCGTTACCAGAGCGATTTGCTTGATGATTACATCGTTTCCCTCAAAAATATCTATTGCATTGCTATATGTCTCCTGACCACAGGTCCGACACTGTGACGACATTTCAGAAGATAAATCAGACACCAAATCTTGAATGTTTCTAAAAAACTTTCACTTTTTGATTTGTTTTTGACGGCCATTCCGTAGTGAAAGGTGGTTTTAGTGTCGGCATACACAGGTGACTGCCAATTTGGCGCACAATTTCAAATTGGTATAAAAGATATTTTTATGGTATTGTAATTTTAAAAGTTTAGCACATTTGGTTTTTATTTGTTTCTTATATTTATATATAAATGTATATCTAAGGCGTTTAATAGTTTAGAAATTATTACTCTTTTCGATTATTAAACGAAGAAATGTGAACAAAGTGAAAATGTGAGCGCCAACATTCAAATAGCAACTAATGCAATGTAATATGTACTGCTTTTTAAAAACAACAAAAGGCGATTCAGTATTATTAAGCCATCATTTAGGAATTCATAAGATTTACCCAAAAATAATGTAAACTAAGATAACAAAAGACGATTCAGAGTGAAAATAAAAAAAAAAAACAAAATTTAGATTTCTATGATTTACCCAAATGCCTAAAATAATATATCGCGTAATGAGATCCCGGCCAAGTTAAAGGTATCGTTAGGCAATCCTGTGCCTCAACAGACAATATTCTTGTACTGTCTAAAACGTACTTAATCCTCATCTATGATAATGACCGGTTGAGAATCCACCACAGAGGTTGCTTTCTTTTTGTGGCTTTGCGAATCGTAGTGATGTATTAAATTGAATCTTCGAGGAAAGCTCACGTTGCATACTTCACAGCTAAGGGTAAACGACAACATACTATTTTATTTTGAAATATTAATCACACCTCACTTACCGAAAAGGTGTTTGGCCAGTGTGTCGGTACTTATGTCTATTCAAGTCGGTTTTGGTATTGAAAATAGCGCTGCAAAGGTCGCACTCGAAGCTCCAGTCTCGTATATGTTTTGTCCTGCGGAAATACCAACGAATACATAGAAAACGGATAACCATAGGCATTGCTAAAATGTTGAATTACCGCTGGTGATAGCTGCGAGCGGCGCATGTGAAGAATTTCAAGTCACAAAACTGGCAGGCATATGGCGTTTCGCCCAAATGTCGGACTCGCACGTGCAACTTCAACAGGTATTGGTTAATAAACCGTAGGTCACAGCTTGTACAAGCGAAATCCTTGACACCTCTGTGGCGCACTTCGTGCATCTTCAGATTCGTTTTGTTTTTAAAGAATTTACCACACTTGTCGCACATAATTTCTTTCGTGCTGGCTGCCGTATTTCTTTCAACCGGTGGTATGTTCTCAGCTTCTTTACGTTTTGGATTCATATTATTGACTTTCTGAATTACTACAGGTGCTTGTTTAGGCAGGGAAATCAGTTTCCCAATTTGAATGAACTCTCCCTTAGAGACCCTTGAACTGGCCTTGGGAACTTTGGTTTCTAATGCCCCAAGGAAAGTTTTTACCGGGGGCACCATACTTCTTTGTGTTTCTCAGAAATCTCAGAATATGCATATAGAACTCCGCCTCCGAATTGGTGGGTTCTCGGCTTTCAAGTTTTTCTTATTGACACACTTATCATGCAATTCGCTGGCAAAAAAAGCTAGTTTTTACAGATGTTTCGGAAGGTGCTCTTTATCGTCTAACTGTAAATAGAGTAAATAAGAAATGTAGTATTCATCCATACATGTGTGTGTACATTTGAACATGCACACAAAATAATAATCCAATATTTATAATTATTGAGAGTACTCCATGGTTCTTTATATTAAAAAGCAAAGTAGGTAAACTTACGCAGGAATTGAAAAGCCACACCAAAATTTAACCGAAATGTTTCGCCAACAGTACGACCGTTGCTTGAGCTAGAGCTGGGACTCGATTCGATATTTATTCGATTTAATCGATTTTTTCATTATGTGGAAAACATTAGTTCTTTTTATGAGAATTGATTCCTTGGATTTTGTTTACAATCGGTAATATTTGAAACAACAGATATGTTCTTCTTTTAATGATTCGTTTTAGATTCATAATTGTCCCTTAGGTGTTGGCTGGCGTTCTGGCGGCTGAGCCTGCCTTGGACAGCTCCCAGTACATGTCCCACAACTACTTTAATGAAGAACAAATAATAATTTCACTATATATATGTTTATCTACCTATTTCTGTGACTTTCTACAATTTCCCTATATCTCAATATCTCTCGCAAACTCTAGCTCTATTTCTCTCTCTTTTTCTCATGCCTCTCAAATTCTCTCTACGTATTTGTCTCGATCGATCTTTCTCTACCACTATCATACTCTGTCTCTATCTATCTATCTCTCTCTTTCGCTGTATTTCTCTCTATATTTGTTTTTCTCTCTATTTCCCCCTCTTTTTCTCTATTTTTTTTTAATATCTCTCTCTTTCTCCGTCTCTCTCTCTATCTTAATCTCTACCCATCTCTCACACCTATAAATAGAGGCGCCTCGCCGCAGCAGCGCCTCAGTCTTTCCAGTGGAAAGTTCCCACCCTTTCACATCAGTGTTAATAATTCTGTGTTAAAAAGTGTAAAAATAATTGTGTTAATAACTGTGTAAAGAACCCCTGAACTCAAAAGGACTTAATCATCAACGAATCTCGGCCAAGTCTGCGTGTGGCTATGAAAGTGTCCTCTAATGCGGGTAAGTCCGAACCAAAACTATTATCCTATATCCTACATATATATAAACAGCAAAAAAAAAATAAATATTTATTTATATAAAACTAACAATTGGTTATAAACTAAAAACCATATTATTAATTAAGAACATTAGGTGATATGGCCAAGGGACAACCATTATTCTATAACGAATAATCAATGGGTTAACAAATATTGTGTTTCAAATGACAGCATTATTTGCCATTTTAATTTTAGCTAATTATTTAATTTGGGGCTAAAATTTAATTAGTCCCGAAACAGAGCCGTTTTTATACATTTTAATACTCGCTTGTCAAAAAAGAAAACGTACAAGCAGTACAATTTAATAATATATTTGTTTATTTAATCATTTGTTATAAATCCGATGTAAGGATTTAAATCCCTTAAAAAAGATTTTCCGACACACAATTAATGGTTCCAAACACTGTGGGGACCTGTTTGAATTGAATTAACACAGCTTCCCGATATCATGTTTTCCCGGTATCGGTCTGTGTTTTAAGTACCTCTATTCGTCCAGTTCCTCTAAGTAAGCTGCCTCATAGTCGACATCCTCGTAAGGCTCCTCCTCTTCGAGAATCTGGTCATCTACGTCGTCGTCGTTTGCATTAACAAGATCGTCAGTATACTGATCGTCATCATACTGATCGTCGTTTACCGCTTCAAAGAGGTCATTCAATTCTTCCTGACTCAAGTCTTCTGGATCTCCCTGGCTTTCGTCCAGATCCGTCATGTTTCCCTCGTCATCCGGATTCTCCGCCAACCGATTCATACGCTTGCGATGGTACTTAGTGGCGAAGTGTCGATGCAGGAACGAGGCCTCTTTGAACTGTTTTTTGCAGGTTTCGCAACTGAAAAAAAAATAAGATTTATCATTTTGTATTATATTTACGCAGGAACAACCTACTAGTGCACATCGGGTTGGTTGCTCTTGTGCCCGTCCTGATGCTTGGTCCGGCTCTTTTCGCTGTTGAAGCGTTTATTGCAGATGTTGCACTTAAAGGCCAGTTCGTTTGGATGCACTTGACTAAGAAATTTGTAAGAGATATTTCAATCTTGGGAAGACATCAAGGTTACTGGGAGGCTTTCCTTACCGCTCATGTCGACAGCGTGCGGGGCTGTTGTTGAATCCCATTCCGCAGTACTTGCACACATAAGGCTTTTCGCCCTTGTGGTGCACCCGAATGTGCAGCCTGAGCAGCGGCAGGGTGTAAAACTTGCGTCCGCAGTCGTTGCAAACGTGTTTCTTCTCGAAGTGCCGCAACTTGTGGTCCTTCATGTTGCTCATGTCGGCAAAAGCCCACCCGCACTGGTCACACACATATTTTTTCTCCTTGGGATATTCCTTGGGAAGACGACGTTTTTTTCGGACGTGTTTTGGCTCTGAGGCACTGGGTTTCCGGACCTCAGCCACGTGAAGACGCTTGATCCTAACGCGCGGCGACTGGCTGTTGGGCATCCGTAGCTCTTGTTTTATTTTTTTGGACACCGGTGAGTGCTCCGTAGGCGATGCTATTTCATCCTTATCCTCGGAGATATAGCTACTTTCGAAGTCATCTTCATCAAGTTCACGCTTCAGCAGGGGATTGTGCTCTTCCTTGATAGCCGAAGCGCCAGCAGCTACGTTGTCATTCGATCTGCTGGGATTCCGGTGCAGATACTCGTCCGCCTGTAAACAGCGCTGCCGGAAGGCAACCGCGTGACTTAGGTCCAGCAGGCAGCAAGAGCAGATGTGCTTGGGTAGCGGCGTCTCAAAAACGATCTAAAAGAATGCTATTTGAGTCAAGTGATTACACATAAAAGGGAGACGCCACCTCTAATCCCGTGATTTGGTGGATTGCCGTTATAATCCGATGGTTGCGCTTCTCAAAAAGGTTCTTCGGATGCGGCGTGAAGATCTTCTCGCAACATATGCGACACTCGCTGGCCATGGCTCCACGAATATTTAAAACTTAGTTATTTTAAAAAAGTTTTATTAATTTCTGCCGGGCAGTGTGGCTGTGAAACTTCAGCTGTACAACTAGTGTAACCAAACGGCCACGTGGCTAAAATCCTGATTTGACCGCGATTAAAACATATTTCACTAAATTCATCAGAAAAAGTTACGTTAACTTAAAGAACTTACATTTTTAAATAAAATACTACTAATTCTTTAAATGTTGCACCGTAAAACATGAAAATACCATGTTTTTAAAAAGCTAAAATAACGCTAATTCCGCCCGTGCTTGTGAAACCCCCAGCTCTAGGGGAGAAATAGCTAGATTGGCAACGCTGGTCACAACAATACGATCAGCTGACAGTTTTTGAAACAAATTTTTTTGATGCATTTAGATTTCGTTTACTTAAAATGTTTGAGTTGCGTTCACTTTGCCGCACCTGTGGCATAAAACTACAAAATGAGTCGAGCTCTACTAAGCTCTTTGAAAAGTCAAACTACGAATTAATTAGACTGATTGAAGACATCACCGACATGTTTGTAAGCAATACGAATTATGTTTATTTTTTGCTATTCCTATACGTGCAATAATACTTAAATTTTTTAGCTGGAATTCGAAAATTCTATGCCGGAGCATATTTGCCAAGAATGTAAACGGGAGCTGGACAGAATGTTGGCTTTTCGCTCAAAGTTTTTGAAAGTCCATCAGTCGTTTTTGAACAGCAAAAAGAAGCATTTGCAATGGAAGGATGATAGAAAGAGAACTGAATGCTTTAAAGATGAGCCAGAATTCTCCAAGGGTAATGATGAGATGAAAGATTCCCAACCAAAAGACGATGGTTTTTTTTTTGAAGACCATATTGAAGAAGATAAACAGAGTCAAGGCGATGATAAAGCGCACACCGAAAATGAGGAAGCGGTAGAGGAAGAGCAGGACCAGATGTATTCAGATGAGGACCAGAAAAACACTGGGGCGGATCCAGAGGATTTTCTAGATGAGGACGAAATCGGGAACATGGAGGAGCTCAGTGCGAGTTCTGAGAAGATCGCTAAGATTACGACCCACAAGGTCAAGCAGGCGAAGCGCAACGCCAAGACATGGGTCTGTGAGCAGTGCGGAGGCGTGTTCAAGTGTTCCACCTACCTTAAACTGCATATGCTGCGCCACACCGGCCAGAAATCGTTCGAGTGCGACGTCTGCCAGGCTAAGTACTACACGGAAAACGAAATGCGACGCCACCGCATCCTGCACACCGACGCCCGGCCCTACGCCTGCCGCTTCTGCGGTAAGACCTTCCGCGGCTGCAGCAGCAAGGTGGTCCACGAGCGTACGCACACCAATGAGCGACCGTTCCAGTGCCAGTACTGCGAAATGGCCTTTACCTCGACGTCGACTCGGCAGCGACATGAGATGCTGCACACGGACACCCGAAAATATCAGTGAGTAATGCTTTATTGATTCGTACAGCACGGATATCACCCGAGTATAATTCAATCAACCTGGTTCTCTTGCAGCTGCGAGACTTGTCAACATGGGTTTTTGCGCGCGACGCACCTGGCTCTACATCAGAACACGAAACTGCACAAAAAGAGAGTTGCGAGCGCTCGCAAGAGCTGTGTATAAAAATCCGATTTTAAATATAAGCGGGGTTTCTACGTTGCCACGTGAATGGTTTGTTGTTCAGTGTGAACGACTTTGTTTTGGGGGTTGCACCTTGCGAATCTCACTTTTCTTCTTCTTTTTTCCAAACAAACCACTTTCCGTGTCTCATTGATTTTTTGCTTTAATTTTAAGACATGGGGGATATCTGCAGGACCTGTTCGCAAGACGCAGATCCTAGGACAGCCAATAATCTTTTCGAGCCCTCGAGTGCTGCGCTTCTTGTTCAAATAGAAGACTTGACCAGCATACTGGTGAGCAACAATTCCACATTGCATCAAAACAGGGAAGGATATTTACGAATGCAAGTTTTTAGCTGCAGGACGATGATGATTTACCCAAGCTGATATGCCAGAACTGCCAGCTTGATCTGAAGATAGCAACCGACTTTCGCAGAGTTTGCATCGAGGCCCAGGAACTGTTGGAAATCCAGGTTAATCGGGTCAAGGATAAAGATGATTTGGAGAACCAGTGGATCGATGGTTCCCTGTCGGACGCAGTCCTCTGCCCGTCGGAGGATGTGATAGACTTTCTAGCGGAGGCCCAAGATGACATTGCTGAGATGTGTGAAGGATCAACGGAGCCCGAGTTCCTGACGCCTTTGTTAACTCTGGATGAATACGCTACTGTAGATTGTCCAGTTGATGTACCAGATTTGTGCTTAACTGAACCTCAGTTGTCTAATGAGACACCAACATACCAGGGCTCTCGAGAGAACGAAACCATGGATAGTCCAGACTCTTCAAATTACACTTGCAGCAATTGTGATCTCGGGTTCGATGATGCGGAAGAGCTAAGGACACATAAGTACCAGCTTCACGATGTCTCGCCCAATACCAGGTATTTATTATAATTCATACATTTAAACTCCAATTACTCTTAGGGAAAAGCTAATAAAAAGTTTCTCATTTGAGATTCGTTTGTGACCACTGCGAAGAGGGCTTCAGCTCGGCAGCAAAACTGTCCAAGCATTGCAATCTGCTTAAGCTTCCGTGCATCCACGAGTGCGTCAAGTGCACGGTAAAATTCCACAACAAGATCCTGCTGGACACCCACAGCGAGGTATGCCAAAAACCCCTGGAAGGCAAGCACGTGTGTCACATATGCGGCAAGAGGTTGTCTTCCGCTTTTATTTTAAAGAATCACCTTGTGCGCCATTCGGGTGCACGTCCCCACAAGTGCCAGCAATGTGACGCCTCCTTTGCCGTCGGCTCCGAACTGAAAACGCACATGAAAACTCACTCGTCGGAGCGAAAATATTTATGCCGCTACAACTGCGGAAAATCTTTCCGCTTTAGCAGCGCTCGCTCCTCGCACGAAAGGTAAGCATAATTAACGAGTAACCTCTTCTGCAGCTCATATTCTCTCCTCCAAAGAATTCACTTGGATGATAGCAAACGGATTCACCACTGCGAATATTGTTCCAAATCATTTGTGACTCCAAGCCAGTGCCGGGCACATCAGGCGCTGCACAACTTGGATCGCAGTCACAGGTAATAAGATAAACTTCCATTTATTATACAATTTGCAAATTTAATGGAATATCTTTTGCATACTTAAATCTCATTTATATGCAAATAATATAACCACGGAGTCTCAAGATGATGCAACTCTTCAATCACCCACTTTCTCTCCCTTTCAGATGTGACATTTGCCGCATTAGTTTCCGGCAAATAAAGCATTTCCAAAGCCATCTTACCTCCAATTCCCACAAGGTCCTAGAGGCGCGTGCTGCAGCTGCCAAGCGGCATCCATATTTCCCACATTAATATTCCATCTTTAATTAGAATGTTAATTTCGTCCTGCATTTAGATAATAAATAATGTACCTAAAGCGTAGCAAAATGCTGTGTGAAATATTTGGAAATGTCTTTCGCTTTAAATATTATGCAGCTGATGATATTTCACTGTTGATGATTATTACTGTTGTAGCTTTTTACTGTAGCTACTGCATGGTCCGTATTTAAGGATAAACTTTACAATTTTAATGCATTTGTATCGCAGATGGATTGTGATTCTTATATTTTCACAGATGTAACAATGAATTAAGTTTATAAAAAAAACTCGTCCACTGTGATTTCTCAGACCCAACGGTAGTCAAGTGGATGCATTGTTTCTTACAAAAGCATAAAAGTGATCCTCTTGACAGTGGCGTTCACCTGCAACTTCGCCACCTCCAATCCATGAGAGAAATCGACTTCCGGATGCAAGAACTGCTACGGTACCGTCTTCAACTATCCCAACCAGTGCTACGCGAAGCAGATTAACGAGCGAAAACATATGTTTAAACTTCACAGTTCATGCAGAGGATTCCCTGACTTCAATATCAAAAAGATGTGAGACGTTGTCCTTCCGTTTAAGCCTACTTTTTATTTAATTGTATATTATATGTTGCGAGAGGTATCCATTCATCTTGTCGTCTGTCCTCGACAGCTTTCGCTTGTGTGTCCAACTTGTACAATTAAGACAAACATTATCACAATCTTACGCAGGTATACAAAACATTGTCTAGTTCTCATGGCTTGGTTTTTAAAATACTTGATGAGAGCCCAGCCCTTCGCCGGTGATCCTCACCCTCTCTCGATCGGTGCGAATTTTTAGATATTTTGTTGGTGAAACACATAAATTGAGATACATTTTGCTTAGATGTAAGTGGACTATCTGATTTTATCCCGGTGTGTTGTTCTTGGGGGGACTTTTGGAGGGGGAGGTATTACAATCATGAGTTTAGTTAGTCAATGACTTCGTACTAAAATGAAACAAAAAGGAGGAAAATGATGAGAGAAAAATAATAAAAATGTGTTTTGATGTCTAAATAAATATTAAGCTGTTTCGTATTAATTAACTAACAAATCTCAAACGAAATTGGGAAATTGGCTAAACAAATTAAGATTCAAGTTAGGATTGAGTTCGAGGCCTCTTGTGTGCGAATGGCTTACGAGTGACATCAACTACAACTATGTCTAGTATTAACTAAGTAGGAACTGCTGTCCTTACTTCTCTTTGGGCGCCTTGTCAAAGAGGTACTCTTTGGCCATAGTGTAGGCCAATCCAACGGTCAAGCAGCCGACGACTGTTCCCTGAGCGGCCACACGCAGCTGCATCAGGAAAACGCTGGTGCTCATCGTCCCGCGGTTCTTGTACTTGTACGCTCCAATCAAACCGGCGGCCACGAATCCAGCAATGCCTGAAAATATAAGTAGAACCAAGATCAGTGTCGCTTTGTCACCGCCTCATAGGTTTGTAGTTGCTAGCGGAAGGTTCGCGTTAACTGATAAAAGCCAGACGATGTCACATCAACTCACACCGACTGTGCTGATCATTGATCGCAAAAAAAAAGTATAAATATTATTTAGCTTTACTGTTATATAATGATTTTCTAAAGCAGTGCAATTGGTATAACATAAAAACTAACTGCAGCACTTTGATTTCGATTATCAGGCGATTTATTCATTGGTTCTGTGGTATTGGAACGTAAAATATATAAATTTATAATAAAATAAACATAAGAAGTCATCACATTCCAATTATTTAATATTATTAAAATAGACTATTGAGACTGCCGCTTGATAATACATTGACAAAGATTGCATGTGCTCATAGAAGCAACTTTAACCGACAAAGAGTAAGTTTGGCAACACTTGTTAGCGTCAGATTCAGATGTTAATTTTCACATCGCACGACAACCGTTAGATGCAATGATTTGTGGCACCGGAAATTCCTGTTACATCATTCTCTCTCCAGAGACTTTTACCGTTATGTCACCGAATTTCGTATACGACTGCTAATTGTCGTTAACCTCAGCGTGTAAACTTCATGGTCAAGGTCAAGAAATTGGCTGAATTTCTCACGCATCGCACTTTTTAATCGGCCTGCAGCCAAAAGTTTCCATGTGACGTCACATGCTTTTCTGAGTGGCTCGCGAAACTTACCCACTAGCATGAAAGGGCTTTCTTTGGCCTTCCTGGAGAGTTTATTATCCTGGGCGGCATCGTCGTCGCTTTCGAATAGGGACTTGGAACTCATTTTGAACGCAGGTGGAAAGGCTTTCACAGGTTTTGTAGTTCTGCAACTTTCTGCAGTTCGCGAAACTTTCAGAGGAATTAATCAAATGTTTGCTTATCGATGTGTTGCCACCTCTAGAAATCCATGTGTGGTGATGGCAAACCTTGCTAGCGGTGCGATAGGCGATAACAATCGATAAGAATCGAT